>CAEFZP010002222.1:302500-305000 GCA_903064625.1 Mallotus villosus
GGTCCGAAGGGAGGGAGAGGAGAGAAGAGACGCTAGGTTTCACCCAACAGTTATGAAATGGTTCAGTGTAGGTGGACGGTATAGAAATATACCGATATGAATCTCATCTAGCTCCTCTGCCGTGGCAAAGCACTACAAAAGTTGGAAAAATTCAACTCTTGCAACACGCCTGCCGTACCCCGTCCGAATCCAGCCGAGGGCAGCCGCGAGGGCTGCGTTGTATTCAGACCAATGGGCATTTTCAGGGAAACGAATATATCATGATATATATATACCGTTACCGTCAGCGCTTTATATCGTGATATACATTTGAGGCTGTACCGCCCAGCCCTAGAACTGTGTGCTCTCTGCTAGAAGGCGCTCTAGTTGAAGATGTACCTCTGGCAGTAACCCTCCTATCTTCCTCCCTTCCTCCCCTCCTCACTTCCTCCCCCTCCTCCCCTCCTCACTCCTCCTCCCTTCCTCCCTTCCTCTCCTCCTCCCCTCCTCCCCTCCTCCCTCCCTCCCTCCCTTCCTCCCTCCCTTCCTCCCTCCCTTCCTCCCTCCCTTCCTCCCTCCCTTCCTCCCTTCCTCCCTTCCTCCCTTCCTCCCTTCCTCCCTCCCTCCCTCCCTCCCTCCCTCCCTCCCTCCCTCCCTCCCTCCCTCCCTCCCTCCCTCCCTCCCTCCCTCCCTCCCTCCCTCCCTCCCTCCCTCCCTCCCTCCCTCCCTCCCTCCCTCCCTTCTTCCCTCCCTTCCTCCCTCCCTCCCTTCCTCCCTCCCTTCCTCCCTTCCTTCCTTCCTCCCTTCCTCCCTCCCTTCCTCCCTTCCTCCCTTCCTCCCTTCCTCCCTTCCTCCCTTCCTCCCTCCCTCCCTCCCTCCCTCCCTCCCTCCCTCCCTCCCTCCCTCCCTCCCTCCCTTCTTCCCTCCCTTCCTCCCTCCCTCCCTTCCTCCCTCCCTTCCTCCCTTCCTTCCTTCCTTCCTTCCTCCCTCCCTCCCTTCCTCCCTTCCTCCCTTCCTCCCTTCCTCCCTTCCTCCCTTCCCTCCCCTCCTCCCCTTCTCCCTTCCTCCCTTCCTTCCTCCTTCCCTTCCTCCTTCCCAGTGAGACGTTCTCCTTCGTCCTGACAGAGGTGGACGGCAGCAGACGGAACGGATACTGCAGGAGGTTACTGGTGAATGACAAGTTCCAGACGTACGTGACAGTGAGATGTTGTCTGAGTGTCTGTGTGTGTGACCTTGTGATGTGTCGTGCTGTAGCCTGGTGGCAGAGGGGCCAGACCTCCGGAAGCCTACTGCATCATCAGTAGGGTGGCCTGCTTCGGACTGTTCTCCAAGGTGAGAAACACACGCTCTCACACACACTGTCTCACGCACACACACTCGCGCACACACACTGACACACACACACACACTGACACGAACACTCACGCATACTGACACACACTCACACACACTGTCTCACGCACACACACTCGCGCACACACACTGACACACACACACACACTGACACGAACACTCACGCATACTGACGCACACTCACACACACTGTCTCACGCACACACACTCGCGCACACACACTGACACACACACACACACTGACACGAACACTCACGCATACTGACGCACACTCACACACACTGTCTCACGCACACACACTCGCGCACACACACTGACACACACACACACACTGACACGAACACTCACGCATACTGACGCACACTCACACACACTGTCTCATGCACACACACTCGCGCACACACACTGACACACACACACACACTGACACGAACACTCACGCATACTGACGCACACTCACACACACTGTCTCATGCACACACACTCGCGCACACACACTGACACACACACACACACTGACACGAACACTCACGCATACTGACGCACACTCACACACACTGTCTCACGCACACACACACTCGCGCACACACACTGACACACACACACACACTGACACGAACACTCACGCATACTGACGCACACTCACACACACTGTCTCACGCACACACACTCGCGCACACACACTGACACACACACACACACTGACACGAACACTCACGCATACTGACGCACACTCACACACACTGTCTCATGCACACACACTCGCGCACACACACTGACACACACACACACACTGACACGAACACTCACGCATACTGACGCACACTCACACACACTGTCTCACGCACACACACTCGCACACACACACTGACACACACACACACACTGACACGAACACTCACGCATACTGACGCACACTCACACACACTGTCTCATGCACACACACTCGCGCACACACACTGACACACACACACACACTGACACGAACACTCACGCATACTGACGCACACTCACACACACTGTCTCACGCACACACACTCGCGCACACACACTGACACACACACACACACTGACACGAACACTCACGCATACTGACGCACACTCACACACACTGTCTCATGCACACACACTCGCGCACACACACTGACACACACACACACACTGACAC
>CAEFZP010002222.1:310000-363851 GCA_903064625.1 Mallotus villosus
CTCACAACACTCACTGTCACAGCCTCACAACACTCCCTGTCACAGCCTCACAACACTCCCTGTCACAGCCTCACAACACTCACTGTCACAGCCTCACAACACTCACTGTCACAGCCTCACAACACTCACTGTCACAGCCTCACAACACTCACTGTCACAGCCTCACAACACTCACTGTCACAGCCTCACAACACTCACTGTCACAGCCTCACAACAACACATCATCCATAGATGCTTTAGTGTTCACATCAACACACACACACACACAGGGACACACACACACACACACAGGGACACACACACACACACACAGGGACACACACACACACGTTTTGTCTGGACAAAAACAGTGCCGTATGAAGACCCCTGTCAGAACCCTGTGGGGCAGTCAGAGTACTGAACCATCTCCTCACTCCCATGATCCTCCTGGTTCCTTCACAGCAGCGCTCCCTGGTGGTACAGGCCTTGTCTGGTCTAACCCCCTCACCCCTCCTCACCCCTCCTCACCCCTGTCTGGTCTAACCCCCTCACCCCTCCTCACCCCTGTCTGGACTAACCCCCTCACCCCTCCTCACCCCTCCTCACCCCTGTCTGGTCTAACCCCCTCACCCCTCCTTCACCCTTGTCTGGACTATTGGGGATGGGTATAGCTCAGTGGTAGTGCGTTTGGCAGCAGAAAAATCACAGATACAATTTCATACAGGATTTAGAGTTTGTTAGGTACATTTTATGAACTAGAAATATGGTTTATAAGAAAGTTGAGCTCACATAGGATTAGGATTTGTATGTTCATAGAATTGGGGCCAATAGGAGCCTACAGAGAGGAGTAGGACCAAGTATTTCCATGTCCTGTACTTAACTGGTAACTCCAGCTATTTGTTAGTCAAATGTGTTCACAAGCGTGTTCCAGTTCAAAAAAATGTTTGGAGCCGCAACATTCCTCCTGCTTCACACGACACGATACCTCAAATCTGTTCCTGCAGGTGTGTATTCTCACCCTCTTTTCTCTGACTCGTCTGCCCCCCCTCCTCTCTGACTCAGATGGGAGACGAGGACTCGCTCCTCCCAGTGAAGCTTCGGGAAGAACTGCTCTGCGCGCTTTCCTCCAAAACTCCAGCCTCCCGTAAGTGACCCTTCACCCTGACTCATGTTGTTGGTTCATCCAGGAAGCAGCGTCTGAAATAGTCTGTGTGGAAACGTGTCTCTGCCAGACACACAAGACCGCACCTCGACTGAAGCTCTAGAGAATGGCTCTGCTTCGCGTTTTTCATTTGCGTGCTTTCGTTTTTGCAACGCGTTTATGTATTTGCAGCGTGTTTATGTATTTGGTTGCGTTTTGTGTATTTGCAGCGCGTTTGCTGAATGCAGCGCATGAGTTGTCAAATTAATGAAGATGTTTTCTTAATTTGCTTGTGTTTTGTCTATTTGCATGTGTTTTCTTAATTTGCAGCGTGTTTGCACATGTCGGCCACCGTATTACAGGGCTCTGAGCACTAGCTCTGTCTTATCTCTGTGTTCCCCCCCGGTGACACTGAGCACTAGCTCTGTCTTATCTCTGTGTTCCCCCCGGTGACACCGGGCACTAGCTCTGTCTTATCTCTGTGTTCCCCCCGGTGACACTGAGCACTAGCTCTGTCTTATCTCTGTGTTCCCCCCCGGTGACACTGGGCACTAGCTCTGTCTTATCTCTGTGTTCCCCCCCGGTGACACCGGGCACTAGCTCTGTCTTATCTCTGTGTTCCCCCCGGTGACACTGAGCACTAGCTCTGCCTCTGTCTTATCTCTGTGTTCCCCCCGGTGACACTGGGCACTAGCTCTGTCTTATCTCTGTGTTCCCCCCCGGTGACACTGGGCACTAGCTCTGTCTTATCTCTGTGTTCCCCCCGGTGACACTGGGCACTAGCTCTGTCTTATCTCTGTGTTCCCCCCCGGTGACACTGAGCACTAGCTCTGTCTTATCTCTGTGTTCCCCCCCGGTGACACTGGGCACTAGCTCTGTCTTATCCACTGTGTCCAGAGCATGGAAGAATACATGAGCTTAGAGGGTTTACTTCACTATTTTCATTCTTTATTCCTCCTTGTTGTGTGCATCTGTATGTATACTTGTGTGTGTGTGTGTGTGTTTGTGTGGTCTCCTATAGAAAAGGATAACAAAGATACAATGACAAATGGCTCAACATACATGTATATGTCCATATGCAGTCACTATGCATTATATTATCAACTTACTTGAAACAATAATCATAAACTAAATGAAAAGCGTAGGTTTGTGAATGTATGAGTGCATGTGTGTGTGTGTGTGTGTGACCCTTGACCCCTCCTGGCCGTGTGTTTGACGTGCAGCCCCGGAGGAGCTGAACCAAGTGGTGTCGGAAGCCTTCCTCTCCTTCTTTGTGAAGACCGTGGGCCACTTCTCATCCCACATGAAGCGCAGCGCCAACGGCCAGTCCAGAGTGTTCCAGAAGAAGTCTTTCTGCAACGCCACCGAGTCAAAGACCTGCCGTCAGTTTGCCAAGGACTTCTGCAGAACCCAGATGTTTGATATTTTCATCCAGGAGGAGGAGGGGCAGCCCTCGACACATGAAGGTAGATTCTTTATGTTCGGGGTTCATGTTGGAACGTTCGGAAGCTCGAAACGGATCACGAGGGATTGTTGACATGTTACACTCACGGGGAAAATGTTTAGAAAATGTATGACCAAATCTCAGGCGAGATATTCTCGAAGCATTGCCTCTGTACCAGCGATTTGTTCTTCTGTTTTACAGGTTTCTTCTCAGCAGAAAGTAGCAAAGTATCAAGAGAGGAAGAAAAAAGAGAAAGCCAAGAGTAGTTGGTTGAGAGGGTTTGTGGTGTGAGGCAGCACCTTCTGTTTCCGGTTCCTTCTGAACGTGGTGCTGCTGTAAGCAGAGGTTGTAACCTGCTGTTTTCCTCTTTGCCAACGCAACCGTTGTTTACTATGACTGGGGTGGTTGGAGTATTTCTCTACTTTATCCTACTTCAGCTTCATCTCTTGCAAAAAAGCAGAGGAAAAAAACAACTATTTATTATAGTTTTATGAAAGCGTTAGTGTACATGATTATTTCATATTTTAAATTAAATATACATTATACAAACATACATCTATGTTCTTTTTAGCTATTTTGAAACAATGTGAAGGATTTGATGATCAAATGTATTGCACTTGTGTATGTATGTGAAATAATAAAAATCTAGTTTGTTCTAATGACACAAATGTAAAAGGAATAATCCAATGTTCCAGTCATCCAGCTGATCTGAACTGGAAGAGTGCTTTGAAAAGGATTTATTGGTTGACAGTTTTCTTTCAAAGGCAAATAACATAGAACACGTTGGTTTGGGTACAACATCCCTTAGTACAGTTAGCAACAAAAGCTGTACACTGCCACCTTGTGTTTTGGTTCGGTACTCCAGCACTGGCTTTGACAGACGACCAGTCGACAAACGACAAACCGGCATCTCTCACTTCCCTGCGACTGATGTGTACTGTAAAAATCTCTACAGCGCTCGTGTCTTCGGGCAAATGTTTCTACTGAACTCAACCTACTCACTGTGGCAGGTGTTTAATGGCTTGTGGTCATTACGTTCAGTATTCCATGATGACCCAGAATACTGAGCAGCCTAGTCTGCCTTATTGACAGCTCAGACACAGAGATGCTAACTGATTGTCGTGTCAACTTGACAGTTGCGATAGGTGCTCTGAAACTGGGGATTGTGTGTAAAGTCTTTTATACAGCAAGTTTGCACAAGGTGTGATATTAAATATGCACTGTCCGTGCATGAATAAAGTCTGATTTGTCAACTTCAATTATACCTTCAGACAACATTCAGACAACATTCAGACAACGTTCAGACAATGTTCAGACACAGACTGGAGGACAGAACCAATGCGGACTGGATCCGATTTATGGAAAAATGTGTAAACAGCTTGGACAACAGCATTATTCAAAACCATAATTCTCTTCCCTCTTTAGGGCCTTGTAAAAGTTTGAAAGATATAAATGACTGACTGCTGAATAATACTGCAGGTGGGATTCATTGAAGGCTTGTCAACATATTAACAGTTTCTCTCAGTTGCTTACACACTAACACTGAAACCAAAACATGTACCTTATCTTACACCAATCCAGCACATTCAGAAACGTCTGTTTCTCACTCATTATGCAGTTCTAAGCCACACTTTATGATCTTTACTCATGTTTAGACGGAATACATAGCAGTTTACAACAGGCTACAGTACATACAGTATGCAGTGTAACACTGGAAATACAAAAGGCCTTCTGATACGGTAAGATTACAGTATCATACTAGTGTTTCCCACTGAGCACATCACTGTTCAATTGATTGTTAGAAATGTCTACTCATTTGTTGATGTGCATGTCATTTCAAGACAACATTTCATTTTGAGACGGCAAAATTAGATTAGAGTGTTCAGTTTTGCCGTTTTGATTTGGGTTTAGAGACAATGAACCTTGCTTTCAGATAACGTGTGTAGGCAATTGAGAGAGAAAAAAACGAATTTCGACTTAATGGTCACAAGTGAAGCAGCTAAATAACAAAACAGCAACGTTAGAAAGTGAGAAACATAATTACTTCCAGAATCAAAATTGATAAACATCGGAGCAAGATTCAAACTATTAAAATATACTTGTACTTAATTTCCTAACTTATATATCTACCTGTACATTTTTGGCACCTTCAGGGAATGTGCCGTACAAATGTAAAAAAGTATATATAGACTACCTACTCTCTTAGTACAAACATTTAGTGGAAATGTGCATTTACCAGCTCCTGTAAATCCATGTCCACTTGTCATGTATGTGTCAGGTAAACCCCACTACTGGGGGAGTTGAACACAGTCCCTGAGTTTCAGATACTTCCTGCTAGTAACGGCGATGTCTCTGATTGGTTGACGGGTGCTGTGATGCTGTAGTGCGGCGAATCATAGAGGTGACTGCTGTGTAGGTTGACGTCAGCTCGCAAGGTAATTTTCTTTGAAAAGCAAATAGGAAAAGCACACGGAAATGGCACTCCAGTTACCCGTTTGTACAAACCAGTTCAACAGTATTTTCTGTATATAGATTTATAAGATAATAAATGTTAAAGCTTAAGGTAAACATGAACATCAGAAAGAACTAGAGAGCATACAATTTCTGGGGAAATTGTGAGGGTGTGCCTGCTTGTCCGTCCCTTTAAGTTTTTCCCTTCTAGTGATATTTTCAAGCATTTAGCCTACTCACAGTCTATTGCATAATAATTCATTAAGAACACCCTTGGAAAGAAGCTACTGTAACAACGTTATCACTGGAAATATTTCAGATGGAATCGCGATTCAAACAGTAGCTCTAGTTAGCTCTAGTTAGCTCTGCTAACTTATGACATGCCCCCAAAAACGTATATAAGCTTTACATTTATTTAGTGGAAAATCGCTCACGCATAAAAAGCTCAATAGCGATCATTGTCAGTAACAACGCAAAATGCGATATAGCCCTTTGTGGAGAAGCTGTCCCGGTAAATTGTATAGGCCTACTACAGTGTTCGTCTTGGTGGCGATCGTTGGTTGAACGTTCCGTTGTACGGTTTAGGCTTAAATTCAATATTGCTTTCATTAACAGATTGACAAGTTTAGGCTGTGTCAATGAAGTTCGGGTTAGTAGTCAGACAGCTTCACCTATTGAAATACTTTTGATTTAAGAGAGTGCCGAACATGTTCTGTCGCCGTTTGACTTCTTACTGTAAACAGCTGTGGATGTTTTTGTTAGCTACACAGTGCCTCGCGTAGGCTACAGAGTTGCAGTACTGGTTTGAAATCACAGGTAATGATTATTTCACCAACAAATCGTTTACTTGTAATCTAATGTCATAATAAATCGTACAACGAAAATGTATTTGTGAGTAATGTTTATTTTAACGATTGAAAACATGCATCATAGACCGCTGTAGTAGGCTCATGTGTTGCCCGGGCAACATAGGCTAATGTCATGATGCTAATGCTTCAGTGAAATAGTAGACTACCGTTTCCGAAAGTAGATGTAGTTCCTCAATAATATCAGCTTATATTGTACATTACACTTCACAATTGTGTTTCATATCACAAAGTAAAATGAGTAAATAGTTATCACCCTGGCCTCTTTGCTTGTGGCATTTCTGCAGCTGCCTTGCAGTAGCGTTAAAGCTATAGCCTAGCTATCTCCCAGAAGTTAACAAGCTGCTACACTAATGTTCTGCTAGAGGTAGTCACGCGTGTTTCGTGACGTTAGTAGCGTCAGTGACTGTGGCTAGCAAGTTAGCCAGGTAAATAAAAAGACAAGCAACTCAATGGCTACCAACTTTTGACATGACGTTTTCTAAGTAATCAAAATATTGACGGATGCTAGGGGGGCGGCACGATACCATCCTTGCTGCTGTGCAACAGTCTTCTATGCACGTCGTATCTAATGCGTCGTTGCTAACATGTGCCGACGCTGTGACGTAGGCTATTATAACTGAGTAGTCTACCCTTTGCCGACAAAATCAACTTTATGCCACAAAAACGTTGTATCCTCCTAAACTGTGCAATGGAACGTAAACAAAAGTAATGCCAACGCAATCGAGACCAAGACGAAACTTTTGACACTGTCGTTTTCTATGTAGTCCAAATATTGACCGAGCCTTAGGGGGGCAAAATAATAATAATTATAATAATAATATATATGTGAGATAACAAAGGATGCGCCACGACGTGGCACACCCAATTATTGATAAACCAGCCTCACCAGGTAATACAATAGAACATTTACATATAGACAGAGGTGGGAGAAGCACAGAGAGAGGATGAGAGAGGAGAAGGATGAGAGAGGGGGAGGATAAGAGAGGAGGAAGAAGGAGAGAAAAGGCGGAGGAGGAGAGGAGAAGGAAAGAGAAAGGGGGACAGAGGAGAGAAGAGGAGAAGGGGGGGCGGAGGAGGATGTACCTGGAAAAGAAGGGAGATGGGGAGAGAGGAGGATGTACCTGGAAGAGAGGGGAGGAGGAGGAGGAGGATGTACCTGTAAAAGAAGGGAGATGGGGAGAGAGGGAGGGATGTACCTGGAAGAGAGGGGAGGAGGAGAGAGGAGGAGGAGGAGGAGAGAGGATGTACCTGTAAAGAGAAGGGAGGAGGGAGAGAGAGGAGGATGTGCACCTGGAAGAGAGGGGAGGAGGAGAGGAGGAGGAGGAGGAGAGAGGATGTACCTGGAAGAGAAGGGAGGAGGAGAGAGAAGGAGGAGGAGAGAGGATGCACCTGGAAGAGAAGGGAGGAAGAGAGGAGGTGGAGGAGGGGAGAGGAGGAGGAGGATGTACCTGGAAGTCTCTGATGTAGGTGAGAAAGAAGCTGATGAAGGACATGGCCAGCGACCACTCCGAGATGGTGCTGATGAGGTGAGCTGTGTAGCCCTGGAGGAGACAGAGACGAGGTTAGTACGCGCACACACACACACACACACACACACACACACACACACACACACACACACACACACCACACACACACACACACACACAGACACACCGTCTCTCCTGGGATCCAGTGTAGTTTGTGGGCCACGTCCACCCCAGGCAGGCTGCTGTACATGATGACAGACGACACAAACACTGGGGAGGTCAAGGGTCAAGGAGCCATTCCATTACAAACCATTATTGACGCATTAGAACCCATGAAAAATACATAATTCTGCGTTTCTTACTGTGTGACTACTGTTTCACCTTGCCACAACTTTTCCTTCAACTCCAGGTGGAAATGTGAAATTTGGTTTCTCTAATTTGTTGCATTCCCCAAATGTTTTATTTAGTTAGACACAAAATGCTTCCATTTGCTGTTAAGCCAGGGGGTGCAGGTTAAACCAGGGTGTACAGGTTAAGCCAGGGGGTGCAGGTTAAGCCAGGGGTGCAGGTTAAGCCAGGGGTGCAGGTTAAGCCAGGGGGTGCAGGTTAAGCCAGGGGGTGCAGGTTAAGCCAGGGGGTGCAGGTTAAGCCAGGGGGTGCAGGTCAGATTGTAGGCCTATGCTTCTTCAATTTCTCAAACTCAGCCATCTTCACTATAACTCACAAAGTAGGTCGAGCCTAGCTTAGCATATACGTACGACACACGTTTTACGTCCGTTATTTTCACAATCCAACTGTTTCAAACAGGAACGTACAGGGGGGTCTTCCAGAAGTGTTCTGCCATTTATTCAATTGATTTAATCAATTGAATATTGAGTTTTTCGGCATTGATCTATAATTGTTCAAGAGACAATCGAAAAATCGCAGGCAGGGAAGGATACTGCTGATGATGCTGGAGAAGGTCCACACTCCTCCCGCCAGGCGCACCCAGAAGACGGTCTTGCCGTGGACGTGGGGCTGCATGTAGAGGGACACCAGCGTCTGCACCAGGATGTAGAGTGCCCCCACGCCAAACGTCAACACAGCCCCCACCAGGTGCATGGAGAACAGGGTGGTTTTCTGGACGAGGGGGGGGGGCATGTGGCACAGAGTGTGTGAGAGGAAGGACGAGCATGTGGCACAGAGTGTGAGAGAGGAAGGGAAGCGAGAACAGGATAAAGAAAGGACAGAAAGACCGACAGACAGAAAAATCATGTTATAGGTGTGATAGTGATGCAGGTATTACATACATTTTATATTTAAAAAAAAAGTTACCATAAGTAAGAAGACTAACAGAAACCAAGTACATATTTCATCATCTTTCAGCGTAGACACCGACCTGGAAGTTAGCGACGACACACATCCCAAAGGAGCTGATCCAGCCCAACACCAGCCCAAACAGGTTGAGCTTGTGGAGTTTGTACTCCTCGTCTTCTGTCAGGGCCTGGACCTGCTTGTAGCGCACATAAGTGGTTGCGATGCCTGCCAGGATATCCAAGGTCACGGTCAAGGGTTAGACAAAACATTTGGGATGTTTTGATTTCATTTTGACAGTAAACGACAGCCTGTTGTCTAACTCCCACAAAGACTGCAGCTCCCTGAACAGAGAGGGTGATACGGGAGCCGTGAGAGTACCGGGTAGTTACCTAAGAATGCTGACACGTCCAGCATCATTCCAAACACGCAGCGTTCAGGAGGCACCGTACCCGTGTCGCTGTCAACACAAAACACACCACAGCTGTGTGACACAGCAGACACACCAGAGCTGGGCTTCTACAGGTCCAGGGGGTCGCCCGGCAACCACAACCATTCTGGAAGTGCGCCTCTGCTGAGCAGGGGGACAGGGAGATAGAGAGGGGGGTAGACACTAGACAGAGAGAGTGTGGTGCGGTTGTGGACGTGCTTTCTCAGACCTGATGTAAGGCACCAGGGGGTCCACATGTCGAAGCAGCACGGCTGTGATGTAGGCCAGGATGAAGGTGGCTGCTGTCCACACCACCAGGGCCACAGGCAGGATACAGAGACCCTGCTGGAACCACCACATGGCCACGGGGACCTGGGTGTGTCTACGTGTGTGAGTGAGGTGTGTATGTGTGAGGTGTGTGTGAGTGTCTACGTGGATATGTGTCTAAGTGTGAATGTTCCAGCCGGCCAGTTAAGGTTGTGATGCCTGTTTCCACCTGTAGAGCAGAACATATCTGGTATTTTTAGAGAACACACACACACACACATCGACTTATGGTCTCGTTTCTGCTTTACGGTTAATAATCAGATCTCAAAACATCAGTTTTCGGTTCCTCCTGCAGCCTATGCTGTGCTGTCAGTAGGGGGAAATCCGGAAGACTGAACAAAGCTACAGATCAAATTAGTAACGAGTCAGACATTAGACCAACTAATATGTAACAGGGCTTATACATTGCAGACAGTTTTCCTTCAAAGGAATGTTGTCAAAACAACAAAACTACAAATCTTCTCGACCAGATTAACTAAATAATATCTGTGGGATGAAATTGTTGAAAGTTGGCACGAAGCCGTACTGTAGCCTAATCAAATAGGCTAGACTTCGCCGTGTGATCCTAAATATATAGCTAGCAATACTTACGTTTTAAAATACGACTCTCCCCGGCGCTACATAGTCATTTCACACGTCCTTTGAATGGGCTTAACATTTTCCACAAATACAACTGCACGAAATCTGGTTCGCTTTAATTAAATGTACATGATCCAGATCAGAGTCGGGTCATGCAGCGCCACTCCGTCTTCCTGTTAGTGTTGTAGGAGGCGTGTTCTCAAAGCACCCGGATCACGGAAAAGCACGCTTTTAAGGTCAACTGTTATTTACTTTGTAGGAAATTACAAAGAGCGTAGGCGTTCTAGAGGGAAATAAAAGGAAATAAATTGAAAACTGACATTTTACATTAAAAGACACAAGGAGCAGAGACATCTCGATCTTCACCATTCATAATAATACAATTGTTGAAAGGTAGCCTACTTTTCTTGCAATTCTGCCAGAATTTACCTTTTTGTCAAATAAAACCATTTGAAATAATTTTAAAACCAAGTAAAGGAGGTAGGCTACATTATTGAAGATGAAATAGCCTATAACCGAGAACATTGTAACATTTAAAGTCGTTACACCGAAGCACGCATTTTAGTACTGGGTCAGATCCTGTATGCACCTGGGTCAGATCCTGTATGTGCCTGGGTCAGATCCTGTATGTACATGGGTCAGATCCTGTATGTTCCATATAAAATGTTTTAGTGAGTTATCAGTTGGTCTCTATGCCAACAGGCAGATGCCACCTAGTGTCTGAAACAGGAACTACACACATGCTTCTTCACAGCAAGACCTTTTATTAGATCACCACTCTACAGGTGATGCTACAGCAACCGAACAAGCAGGAAAACACGACCAGGCAAAATAAATTGATACTAAATCAACAACAAGACAGGTTTAAGTTATTACAGGTACAGTCTCCAACAGGCCTCTTCATCAGTGACATGTTTACTAGTCTATAAACAACAACAGGCCTCTTCATCACCAGTGACATGTTTACTAGTCTGTAAACAACAACAGCCACAATGACAACACACGTCTGGGTCACTACAGCTGGAAGCTGTTCAGGGGGGTATTCCAGGTAGCGGGTTTAACAAACTCTGAGATTAACCCTGAACTCTGAGTTAAGTTACTCTAACATGGGAAACTCCGAAACTTCGGTTCCAGAAAAGCTGATATGAATTAGTTAACTCAACTCGGGGGACGTCAACTCAGAGTTAAGCGCGGGCATGAGAACTATCGAAAGCCAACATCAATGGAGCTCCGATACTAGGATCCACCATGCCACCCGGCGACAAAAAACGTGGTCCAACTTCACCAAACTTCAGATTCAAGTTTTGTTACGTGTTTATGGTCAAGCACATATTCCGAAAAAAAGCAACACGGCTGTAGCAGTGTACAAGTGGCGTGGGAGACAATTGCTGCCGAGCATACATTTGAATGTAATACCCAGTCCATAGCCTACTTTGAACCCCACTGTCCGTTAATATCACAGGAGAAAAAGTGGTAGACTTAATAAAATAGCATGTTCAATGTTTTATTAAATATAAAAACATACTACAAACAGGTAATGCATATTTTGCTTAGGCTAGACGCTTGTGATTGTAGCCTCGACGTCACCTTTGTTTTAATCATATTCGACATAATAAGTAAATATCAATTGGTGCCTATTTCAAGCAGTTTCCCCCAACAGAATGCTTTTCATCAAAAGATGATGATGATGATTATGACGAAAAGACATTGACTGCTGCCGCAGAAATGGATGCAGAGAATGATGTGGTAGCTACTAGTTCTCTCCCCATGTATAGATAGGCTACTATTATTTACAGGCTTGTACGGAATTGTCAGTAACACTGACATTATGAGAATAATTAATATAAAAAAAGATTTGCACATTCTAATCCTGTTGAACAGAGCATGGATGCTACAGTGAGATGTTCATTTAATGGCAGGTGTATTTTGCATGTGGAACTGTGAAATGTAGCTAATGTAATCTCATGTATTCCTATATAGTTACAAATAAATGAGTTGTACAAACTGTACCTCATGAAAAAAGTGCCCAAAACTGACCAAGAGATGGTGTAGGCCTACTTAGGGTAGACGAATAAAGACTCATCTCGAAAAAGACTTACTGGAACTCCAGTTACGGGAGGATGCATGGTCACAGGTGATGTTAATTGTAGGAACAATAACCTATATGAATATTAATTGTTGAATTTGCTGAATTTCTATTTTGACCAAGAGATGGTGTAGGCTACTTAGGGCAGAAGAATAAAGGCTGACCTTGTAAGGCTATCAACCTGCCCCCACCTCTCATATGGTAAACTATGGAGTTACTGGATGGAGTCTCAACTTGATGGCTCTCACATCTCATTGTGTAACTTACTGTAGCATTGTCATGTTGATAAGAAAGGGTCAAGATTGTGGTATGATTGTAGTTGTTCTTGGGAATTAAAAAGCTTTTGGTCAATTCGGTGTGCACGTCCACGGCGTATAACACTAGCGATGAAGACCCAAGGGCTGAGAATGTTGCTCAAATAAATTACAGATTGTGACGGGAAACGGTAACGTTAACTTAGGCATTCATCAGGGAATTAAAGCACATCAAATCGCAGTCTTAAAATCGTCTCCTGACGTATAACTAAGCGCATTTAATTTTGTTCGAGATCGCTCGGCTGAACCAGGAAACGATATCCCATGTCTTCCAACGCTATCAAACTCAGAAAGTGGGAGGGGATAGGTAAAACTCCGAGTATGGCATGGAACTAACCACCTAGCGAGCAGGTTAGTTTCACAGCCAGTTACCAAGTTACCATGGCAACTTACCAAAAGGTTTCGTTACCTCTCTTTCTGGAACGGAAACCTCGGAGTTTGCCTGTTTTCAGGGTTAAACAACTCAGAGTTTTCACAAAACCGGCTACCTGGAATGCCCCCCTGGAATACCCCCCAGGTCACAGCTAGTTCCAGTTAGAAAGTGCATCCTTGTATTGTCTGTTAGATGTCATCTTACTGGCTGGCGTGTCTGTGAGTTGACAAGTAGAGAGGCTCTTTCCCACAGTTCCGACCAGTAGAAACACAGCGCTTCACACCTCAAACTGACATCGCTGGGTCAATCCTGTTCACCGGTGCCTATTGGACCTGGTCATTTCTGAAAACAAAAGTATTTATTTGTCAAGTTTTTAACATTTAATCAGGAAAGGGATGTGTTTAACTGTTTGGAAAACATATTGGCCAAGCTCATGCACTTAAATCCTAATAATTATGGGCATTTGGTTCAGACATGGGCCGTGACATTATTCCACCCTGTTAGGACATGAATAACAATCACAAAGCTTTAAAAATGTAAAGACATAACAATATTAAAATGTTGTTGTCCATTATATGTTCCTTGTTCGTTTTGATTTGTTACAAATAATTTTGTATGAGTTCATTGTGTTCAGTTAACTGGGTGGAATGGAGCATAACAGGGAGGAACTTTAAGGTTGTGACAAACAGGAAACATTATGAAACTTTGAAAGATAAATCTGAAAGTTCTTGCTTCAGTTGGCCAAGTTGAATTCCCTCTAAAAGAAATTATGTAATTTCATGAACTTTGTGTCATGGGAAGTGTAGGTTATTTTCTCAAGAGGGAAAAACTACAAATTAACAGGGTAAACACAGTAAATCCCCCCCCCAAAATTATTTTGTTTAATGAAAAATATGTATAAGTAGAAATATTTTAACTTGGTCTACAACATAATGAGCAAATCATTTGAGTATTTTATTATTTAATGATTGATATTTATTGTAAAAGTTGATCATTTGTGCTGGGGACATGGCAAAACGAACATACGAAATACAACAGTGGTTAAAATACCACAAATGTGTCTTAAGATACCCTTTTTGGTAATTTAGATGATAAGGAAGACCTAAACCTATAATTAAAGCCTTTTAGAATAAACATTTTTAACATTTTACATCAAATATGAAGTAGGATGTCCTGGGGACATTAAAAGGCGGTGAACAGGATTGACCCAGGTGTTGTTTGTTCCAGCGGGCGGTCAAAGAGCAGAGTTTCAATCAACAACTTTGTACGTCCGCTCCAACCTTAGTCTTGCAGTACAGAGCAGGTTGCATGCCAGCAGAGTGCTAGCACAGAGAGAGCGGCCTACCGCAGATAAAACAGCACATTCTTCCTCATCTAAAAATAACCCTGCTTCTGATCAGTACACCCTCTGTTCTCAAGAAGATGGCCTTAGAGGTGTGAAAGGTGAGGGGCACAGGTGTGTGTGTGTGTGTGCATGTCTTAGGGGGCATGTAAACAGACGCAGAGAAGTAAAGACGGTGGTTAACCACGTGTGAAAAGCTCCTGTTGAAAACATGTACTGAGAGGTGTGTGTATCTGGGGTGTGTTGCTGTTGCTATGTGCATTCATGTGTGTGTGTGTGTGTGTATATGTTGCTATTTGCATTTATGTGTGTGTGTGTGTATTGTGTTGTTATGTGCATGTCTCAATCTTTCCCCTCGATCCCGGAACCTCAGCCTAGCAAGCGCTACTCCTCAGCTAAGGGTTCTGGTCGTAGTTACTCAAAAACGTTATATTAGTTATTACTTATATTGTTCAGTAAGAGTAGTGTGATTAAGTTACATTATTACTTTCTGTACAAAGTAATAGGCCTATTATTACTTATTATACTACTTTTATTATTACTTTCAGTAACGACTTGTGGAAACGGGTCGCCATCTCTCTTATGGTTTAAAGTGGATTTTTCGCTAGCTTCCAGCTTCGTTTCTCTGTGGACACTTTCGAGAAGTTTGAAGTGCTGTTTTTGGCAGTAGATAATATTCTGTTGGGGCACAGTTTTCATTTCACTTTAATGTTTTTTCCAATATCGTCAAAGAAAGCAAAATAGTGTGAATATTTCCACGCCGAAATCATAACACTTTCTGCGGCCATGATGGCTGTTATGTTTGCCTGCAGCGTGAATCAAAAGCAAACAGTAGGCTACTGCGCCCAGGAAGTGTTGCTTAGGGCCTAGGCAACAATCTGTATTTATAAGGCTATTTAAGTCTTTGTTGAATTCATGCAGTAACTTGGACAAGTAACGCAAGTTACTTCAATAAGTAACTGAACTAATATTATTCAATGTCAAAAAGTAACACGTTATATTACTTTGTTACTCACTTAAGTAATAATATTATGTTACCTGTTATTTTACCTTATTTCTTCGATTAAACGCTGCAGCGTTTATTACACAATGATCATTGTTGGTACCGCGTTTATTTCGCGGGCGGAGTTTAATTAGTAGGAGAGATTTAGTGAATTGTTGCTGAAGTGCGGCCATAGACTAGCCTGACATTGTCATCCTCATAATTCTGGTCAGAATATGAGTCTGAAAACTCTCCGGTAGGCTGTGACTATGTATGGGGCGTGTTTTAAACAAACTCGGAAAACAAATGCCTCTTCGCTCAATTGGATAGACCTGATAAATTAAACTTTTACCAAACCCCGTAGGAAGGACGGCAAAAACATATTTTCCATCGACAAATGCCTTGATTGCGTTTCTCTGTTCCTCTTTCAAAATGAATGCGCTGTCGATGTCTTCTAAAACAGACTCGATGGCGAATCATAACATCTCAGCTCTCCAGCGGTAGCCATGTTTGTTGAAAACGAATTCAACTCAAGCGCTATTTTGTGACGTGGTTGGTTACGTTACTGTTGATCATCTGTCCATCATCGTATAAAGCCCGCCCTGACAATTTGATTGGTCCGAACAGCTCCTGTTCGGTATATAGTGTTTTCCGGACTGAGCCCCCCCAGACCTAGCCTGGCTCTGCCCACCTACGTACTTCCGCTCAATTTTGATTTTGCTTCTGTACTGGGTCTGGAGCTTCGGTACGTTTTTCAGATCTTTGAAATAGATTTTCTATTTGGCCCAATCAGCGAACAGAGGGAGTGGCTGAGAACGATAACGTTGATGTTGTGCGCTAGTTTGTGTTGTAGTTCCGTAATGGCGGCGGAGAAAGATGCGAGCGAAGCCATTCGGTCTGTTGTGCCAACAGTGCCGAATATCTAGAAACTAAAGCCGGAGCAAGAACAAGTGTTGCTGAGTTTTCTTGGTGGCAATGATGTTGTTGCCCTTCTCCCCACGGGGTTCGGGAAAAGTTAGATTTTCCAGCTACGGCAGCAAGCTCCGTTACAGTAGTGGTGAAGGAGTTGGCTAAGGCGAACGCTAGCTATTGGTTATGGCAGATCAGAGTGGCTCTGGGCAGATCCAATAGTTTTAAACTTCAACAGAGTACCCGCCAACAAGGAAGTCAACGTTTCTCAATGGGGCGTAGCCAGACCCTCTGTACAAATGAAATGTAGGCCTACGAGAGTCTGGTTAGGACCAGGCTACCCCAGACCCACTTTCCCGACCAAATCACTTTGGACGGGGAGAAGTTTGGCTGGCACCCAGGCTAGCCATAGACAAAGAAAGAATAGACAAGGAGGTCAAACACAAAGCCTAGTGTAAAACTGAAGCCGCCCGAACTTGGGGTTGATGAAAGGCGAATTCGCCAGTGGTGAAGTCAGCTACCTCGCTATATTGTACATGTAGGCTAATTGTCAATTACATTATAATAATGTATAATTTGTTTTTAACCAATGTCATAATTTAGAATTATGTAATTGCATTCAGTATTATTAAGTGACTTTATAGACCAATTTTGACCCTACGTCAAGCTTGCTCAACTGCGAGTGTCGGTTGCAAAAGACGAACTTCTCCCGGGTATAATACACCTGGAGTGTCGATCAGGTCATCGTATATCTCTGTTCACTGGATTACAGGGCTTGACATTAACTTTTTGAGGCACTCATCTTTTGGACAAGTACATTTATGTTTCACTTGTCAATGCACAAAAGTCACTTGACCCCGATACCTTTAAAGAGCCTGACCAAGTGATCGGGCAAAACTAGCCTGGCTAACGGAGGTCGCTTTCTCAGGAAAATTAGGAATGAAACAGGCTCGGTTAAAGAAATCCAATATGCTGGCTATCTTCAGCAGGCTCGTATCTACGTTCAGCAGTCCTCTCTGACGTTTCTGGTGTAGAATGGAGTGAAATACAACATTGTGCACACTGCCAGTGAGCGACGAGTCTGACTGAGGCTAATGTCAAAACAGTGTAACGGGGACGCAGTCTCACTCAGATTGCCAGTTTAAACAAATCACAAAAATAATCGGACCAGTTGCCTAAAAGCAGAATTCCCATATCTCTTGAAAGCTGCCCTGCTCGACTTTTTATATATCGAATTGACTGTAAAACTGTAAAATTATGAACTTTGTGACATGACGCGAAGACATGGCTGCCTCTCGTATATGCAGTCTGTACTGGGCGACCATTTCTCACTCAAATGTCAAGACTTTCATGACCCAAAACAAAATTCTGATGCAACAGATCAATGGGGAATCACTTTCTCTCTTTAAGGCTGTCCTCCTCTGACCTTTTTGGTCTTTTTAAATCTAACTATTAGTATTATCCGTGTGGTCCTTTTGCCTTTTTAAATGCTATCCTTTCCCGGTTTTCTGCAGCCACATTGCGCGCGCATCCTGAATGTTTACAAACATTAAATTGGTCTATTTGGTTAGAGTAAGTGCCTTTATTTTGAAGGCCTTAGAACGCTCATGAATGAGAGAGTAGACAAGCTAACAGCAAGCGAAGCACGGACAATTTAATGCTCCGATAAAAGTTTAAAGGTCCTATGACATGAAATGTTCACTTTAGGAGGTTATGTAAGATTAATATAAGTTCCCCTTGCCTGTCTTTGGTCCCCCAGTGCCTAGAAATTTCGATAGGTGTAAACCAAGCCCTGGGTATTCTTCTCCGCCTTTGAGAAAATTAAAGCTGAACCGCTCGGTTTTGAAAATGTTGGTTTTATGACGCCATAAGAGCAAAGGCTACCTCTCCTTTCTCTGCTTTGCCCGCACAGAGAATTTGGCCCACCAATGAGAAAATGCGAGCTATACCATGCAAGCTCGATATTGGTTTTCCTCGAGACATCATGGCTTGCAAACGACCGAAGCATGGCAGTTAGCCCCGCCTCTTTCTTCCTCATAGCATTTAAAGCTACAGACACAGAAACAGCACGTCCTGAGGAAAGCTCATTGTGGGACTGCTCGTAGTGGCTGTAATTCTGCACCAAGCCTGAACTTCGGAAAAGAAACTTCAGATACAGTATAAGGGAACCACTAAGGTCTATATAAAAGCATCTATAAACAGCATGTCATGTGACCTTTAGGGTTGTTATAGTTGATGTTAGCGATCTAAGGAAACCTCTCTTCCCTTGTGTACTGCATGCAGCCAACAAGGTATGTTGTTTTGTGTCTGTATTTTACTTTGGTGAACGTTATTTACATGCTGTGCATGAGATTGTATGTTCATAATGTGGTCTTTATTTTCTCGTTATACTGTGGGTTTAGTTTTCACAGTGGATTTGGAGAAGAAGCTTCAAACCTGTAGCAAGAAAGCCACTTGTCTGCCAGTGCTTCGAGGGAATTATACTACACTTGTGATTTACTTGTGTAATAAATACTGTGTTTTAATCAGTTTTCTGATTTTTTTGGTGCAGCGTTTATTCGAGGGCTGCGTTAATTTGAGGGTGGCGTTTAATCGAAGAAATACGGTACATAACGCGTTACCCCCAACACTGGTCATCATGGTCCCAGAGGAGGGGGGGGGGGGATGTGGTGCTGGATCCAGAGTGGGGGGTGTGGTGCTGGTCAGAGGGGGGGGCTGTTGGTGGTGCTGGTCAGAGTGGGGGGTTTGGTGTGGCTGGTCCAGAGTGGGGGGGGGTGGGGTGAATGGTCCAGAGTGGGGGGGGTGGTGGTGGTCCAGAGTGGGGGGTGTGGTGGTGGTCCAGAGAGTGGGGGGTTGTGGTGGTGGTCAAGAGTGGGGGGTGTGGGGGGTGGTGGTCCAGAGTTGGGGGGGGTGTGGTGGTGGTCCAGAGTGGGGGGTGAGGTTGCTGAGTCCAGAGTGGGGGGTGTGGTGGTGGTCCAGAAGTGGGGGTGTGGGCTGGTCCCGAGTTGGGGGGTGGGTGGTGGTCCAGAGTGGGGGGTGTGGTGCTGGTCAGAGTGGGGGGTTGTGGTGATGGTCCAGAGTGGGGGGTTTGTTGTGGGTCCAGAGGGGGGTGGGTGGTGGTCCAGAGTGGGGAGGTGGGTGGTGGTGGTACCAGAGTGGGGGGGTGGGGGGCTGGTAGAGTGGGGGGGCTGTGGTGCTGGTCCAGAGTGGGGGGTTGTGGTGCGGGTCCAGAGTGGGGGGTTTGTGGGTGGTGGTCCAGAGTGGGGGGTGTGGTGATGGTCCAGAGTGGGGGGTGTGGGGCTGGTCCAGAGTGGGGGGTGTGGTGCTGGGTCCAGAGTGGGGGGTGTGGTGCTGGTCCGAGTGGGGGGTGGTGGTGTTCCAGAGTGGTTTTTTTTGGTGTTGGTGTTGTGGGTGCCTTTTGGTTTCCAGAGTGTTGGGGGGGCTGGTGCTGGTCCAGATGTGGGGTGGTGTGGTTTGCTGCTGGTCCAGAGGGGGGGTGTGTGCGGTCCAGAGTGGGGGGTGGGGTGGTGGTCCAGAGTGGGGGGTGTGCTGGTGGTCCAAGTGGGGTGTAGGGTGGTCCAGAGTGGGGGCTGTGTGGTGTCCAGAGTGGGGGGGATGTGGTGGTGGTCCAGGAGTGAGGGGGTGTGGTGCTGGTCCAGAGTGGGGGGTGTGGTGCTGGTCCAGAGTGGGGGGTGTGGTGCTGGTCCAGAGTGGGGGGTGTGGTGCTGGTCCAGAGTGGGGGGTGTGGTGCTGGTCCAGAGTGGGGGGGTGTGGTGCTGGTCCAGAGTGGGGGGTGTGGTGCTGGTCCAGAGTGGGGGGGTGTGGTGCTGGTCCAGAGTGGGGGGTGTGGTGCTGGTCCAGAGTGGGGGGTGTGGTGCTGGTCCAGAGTGGGGGGTGTGGTGCTGGTCCAGAGTGGGGGGTGTGGTGTGGTGGTGGTCCAGAGTGGGGGGTGTGGTGCTGGTCCAGAGTGGGGGGTGTGGTGCTGGTCCAGAGTGGGGGGTGTGGTGCTGGTCCAGAGTGGGGGGTGTGGTGCTGGTCCAGAGTGGGGGGTGTGGTTTGGTACCTGCAGCTCAGCCTGGTCTCACTGAGGAGTAGATTACTTCAGGTTCTGGGGGGAGGGGCTTCTCTGGAACACACACAGTAGGTCACACTGGCTCCTGCTGAACCTGACACAGGACAGAGATAAACTTGATTGTGAGGATATGTGTGTGTGATGTATTTGTGTACGTGTGTATGCACGTGTGTGTGTGTGTGTGTGTGAGTGTGTGTGTCTCACCTGTGTCTTTCCTCACTGCTGAGTAGACAGGCTTTGCTGCTGGAGAGGGTCTCTCTGAGGAACATCAACACTGGTCATATACAGGTGCTCTTCATATAATTAGAATATTCTCAATTTATAATGCAGATTTCAATTTCCAACAGGACTTGGCACCTGCACACAGTGCCAACCTGGTTTAAGGACCATGGTATCCCTGTTTTTAATTGGCCAGCAAACTCGCCTGACCTTAACCCCATCGAAAATCTATGGGGTATTGTGAAGAGGAAGGTGGGGGGGTGGGATTTTCCTTAGTTGTCAGTTATAATAATACAAATTAAAATAAAAAAACATTTGAAATATATCAGTCTGTGTGTAATGAATGAATATAATATACATGTTTCACTTTTTGAATGGAATTAGTTAAATAAATCAACTTTTTGATGATATTCTAATAATATGAGCAGCACCTGTACATCTCTCTGTCTCTCTGAGGAACATCAACACTGCTCAGATACATCTCTCTGTGGAACTTCAACTCTTCTCTTAATTCTCTACCTCTCTCTCTCCTCCTGTGTGTGTCTACCTCTCTCTATCTCTCTCTCCTCCTGTGTGTGTCTACCTCTCTCTATCTCTCTCTCCTCCTGTGCGTGTCTACCTTTCTCCAATTCTGTCTCTTCCTGTGTGTGTCTGCCTCTCTCTATCTCTCTCTCTTCCTGGGTGTGTCTACCTCTCTCTACCTCTCTCTCCTCCTGTGTGTCTACCTCTCTCTACCTCTCTCTCTCCTCCTGTGTGTGTCTACCTCTCTCTACCTCTCTCTCTCCTCCTGCTGAGTTCTGTATCCTGTCTGAGTCTGAAGTCAGCGTAGGTCACATCTCTGGGACCAGCTACCTCACCACAACGTGGAGGAACACACACACACACATACCACACACGTACACACACACACACACATGCCACACGCACAAACACAAACAGCAGAAAATACTCTGAACAACTGTTATTAAATGACTACATATTTAAACACAGTGACATAACAGTGAGTCTCACCTTTACATTTCTTCCTGAGGAGCAGCACCACCAGCAGAGAGACCAGAGAGACCAAGAGACCAGCCACCAGCAGAGAGATCAGCACAGGGAGGGAGGGGGAGGGGGAGGAGGGAGAGGTAGGGGGGGGAGGGGAGGGGGAGGGGGAGAAGGGGAGGGTGGGGGAGAGGGGGAGGGAGGGGAAAAGGGGGAGGGAGGGAGGGCTTGAAGAAGGAAATATCAACCATCAGATATACTTGTAACATTGTGGTCTTTGGAACTGATTACTCCCAAGACAAGCTAAACTAAAAAAGAAAATGATCTACATTATAATATTTTTTATTATTAACAGTTTCAAACATTCCTCCAGTGAAATCATATTTTAAAACAAAGTCTCACCTCTCACAGCCAGCCAGCTCTCTGGAGATCCTCCCCGCTCAGAGTTCCTGCACCTGTACAACCCTGCATCAGACGTAGACACAGCAGGGATGGTCATCTCTCCTGCAGCCTCAGTCCTGACCAGAGATCCATCCTTGTAGAAGGCAGCTGTGCGGTCAGACGGAGGTGGCTGGTATCTACAGTGTAGAGTCACAGCTTGTCCCTGGTTCACAGGGAGGACAGGACTGTCCAGGATCACAGCACCATCTACAACAGAGGAGACAGATTCAAATGATCTTTCCAGAATCCAGTGAAACGACGGTGATGTATTCAGAGCATGTGAACGTACCATGTACTGTGATGTTGACAGCATGGCTGTGTTCTCCTGAGCCAGACTCACACCAGTACACCCCACTGTCCCCTGTGGACAGGTCTTTCACGTAGCAGGAGGAACCCACTAAAGACCCCCAGCCTGCTCCTCCACACTCTGAAGAGCTTCCTCCTGTGGTGGTCCTCCTCACCCTCCCTCCAGCAGAGCTCCCCTGCTCCTCACAGCTCAGGAGGAAACTGTTATAATTGAAGAACTGAGATCTTTTGGGACTGACGCTCAGAGAGACTGCAGGAGAGAAAGAGAGTGTAGGAGAGCACAGGCAACACAGAGAGAAGAGATCACAGCTGTCAACTGTACGTCTCATCATGAACAACTGTCAACCTGAATTGAGAAACATGCTCTGTAAGATAGTCAGAGTGCTGAGAGGATAGAACCGTGAAACAAGGATAGAACAGTAGAACCAGGATAGAACAGTACTCACAGCAGCAGAGAGATGAGAGGATGTAACAGCAGACACAGACCATCAAGCAGAGTGCTGTAGAACAGTAGAACCAGGATAGAACATTGGAACAGTACTCACGGCAGCAGAGAGGTGAGAGGATAGAACAGCAGACACAGAGCATCAAGCAGAGTGCTGTAGAACAGTAGAACCGGGATAGAACAGTAGAAACCAGGATAGAACAGTAGAACCAGGATAGAACATTGGAACAGTACTCACGGCAGCAGAGAGGTGAGAGGATGGAACAGCAGACACAGAGCATGAAGCAGAGTGGTGTGAACTCCATCCTGTCTGGCTGCTGACTGACTGTCTAACCAAGGGGGGCTGATACCCTGATACACACACACACACACACACTCTCTAACCAGCAGGCTGATACCATGAGATGCACATTCACCTCACTTCTTGCTTCCTGAGATATATATATATATATATATATATATATATATATATAGAGAGAGAGAGAGAGAGAGAGAGAGAGAGAGAGAGTAAGAGAGAGATATATATAGATAGGAGGAAGGTATTACAATTATTATAATTATGTGTGTGTATCTACTGGTGGTGTAAGGAGAAGTTAGCTGTGAATGTGTGTTACATGCAGTTTATCCACTAGGGGGTGGTGTTGAGTTGTAAGGGTATCACTACAAGATACTACACAAAACGCTGTCGACCACTGTGAGTATTTCTCTCTCTGTGATTTGAACACACACAATATTTTAGGAGAAACTGCTCTGTAGGAAAACCTTTTCATGTTATAGGTACCGTGCTGCTTTGTGTATGCTGGTGGGGTTCAAGTTTGAGCTCTAGTGGATGAACCAGGGCACTACAGGGGTACAACCGAAAATTTTCGTTCGCCTTCAGACTACGCCCGGCTACCCACGTCACTTTGAAGTATGCATTCAAGTACCGCGAGAGCGTTTCGAGAGCAGGCGGCTGGGTCTGAATTATTTTTAATCTCCAGCTTCTAGTTTAGGCTACTTTACCACGGTATATACATAACATGACCATAATTATGTTTCTAGCCTGGCCCAAGATGTTCTTCCATGTTAATATATGTACAAAATAACATGTAATCCATCTTGTAGATAGAATAATGAGAGGGTTGTCGTTGCCTGATTCTCTAAAGTATGTTGTTATGCAGAACTAGAAGCCTACACGAGTCACTTCTGCAAGTTCTGCGATTGTCTGACGAGTTTTGCATGAGGTCACCCCAGGTAAATATTTGTATTTTCTTTGCATTTGAAATGTGCTTTGTGAAATTGTTTCTGTATGTTTTTTTTATAAAATAAAATACTGCAAGAAGGATATTTGTGTCTCCTTTGCTCACACTTACCTATTCTACTATACCTTCACTTACCATCCTGGTTTGTTAGTGTTAGTGTTTCCTGGGGGTTTACGGGATGGCAAGGCTATTTTTATGCCACCCCGTAGATTTGCCCCAGACTTAAGTTTGGGCCGCTTAGAATCAGTAGGCCTAGTGTCACTCACAATCCTGTATTGTCAATAAATCAATATAGATGAAGTCGTACATTAACAACCTTTAACAGGCCTACGAATAATTCTTCAAGCCACATTACGCGTTACTGCGGAAACGACAGGGTATGTTTCTGAGAAAGGAAGCTGGCTACAGGAACCGAGAACTGCTGCAAAACCACAGAGGAGAGAGCTGAGGTTCGACCGGGGAGGGAGACAGCAGAGATAATTTCCTTTCATTCTCTGCCAGATTCGAACCTTAGCTAGGCATTAGTCTTAATGGTAAACACTCTCATCCAAGTGAGCTAGAGCCATGGAAGAAAACAGGGTCCAATGGAATATAGAACACTGTATCCAAGGAAACATTGTACCTTTGAGGTCAAAGGGTTCCATTAAGAACTATTTATGGCTTTCCATAACCCCTTGTGGAGTTCTAACATTAAGTAAACTGTTTCTAAATGTCTCTATTGCTGTCACAAAGAATACATTTCCGCAGCATCCTCTAGTGTACAGCCTCACAAAAAAACGGGCTTGTGTCTTTTAGAGTTTGGCGGAAAACACAGAGAAACTGTTTTTTTGAGGCACAGACCTTCACCCACAGATCTTCTTTCAAGGCATCAGTGACCAAGCAGAAGATAAAACAAAAATGAGTTAATGAAAAAAAGCTGCTTTTGACAGTAGTCATGCTTTCCATACACTGAGCCATTAACCTGAGGTTGACTAGTGCCCCCTGCTGGACATTACTATACATGGCATCCCAGGTTCCAGTGGACTGGGTGATGGTGTGACCTGGAGGGGGGTGGGGCTGGACTATGGGTGATGGTGTAAGTGTCGTGGGTTTGGTTTGAACATCGATGGGAAGAAAAACTTTTTTGAAAGAAATTTAAGTTTTGTTTCCTGGAAACCCTGCCTTGCCTGCCTCTCTCTGCACTGGGGACCCTCCTACATTCACACTGTACATGTCACACTGGGACCCCCTCCTACACACTGTACATGTCACACTGGGACCCTCTCCTACACTCACACTGTACGTGTCACACTGGGACCCTCCTACATTCACACTGTACATGTCACACTGGGACCCCCTCCTACACACTGTACATGTCACACTGGGACCCCCTCCTACACACTGTACATGTCACACTGGGACCCTCTCCTACACTCACACTGTACGTGTCACACTGGGACCCTCCTACACACTGTACATGTCACACTGGGACCCTCCTACACACTGTACATGTCACACTGGGACCCTCCTACATCACACTGTACATGTCACACTGGGACCCTCCTACACACTGTACATGTCAGACTGGGACCCTCCTACACACTGTACATGTCACACTGGGACCCTCTCCTACACTCACACTGTACGTGTCACACTGGGACCCTCCTACATTCACACTGTACATGTCACACTGGGACCCCCTCCTACACACTGTACATGTCACACTGGGACCCTCTCCTACACTCACACTGTACATGTCACACTGGGACCCTCCTACACACTGTACATGTCACACTGGGACCCTCCTACACTCACACTGTACGTGTCACACTGGGACCCTCCTACATTCACACTGTACATGTCACACTGGGACCCCCTCCTACACACTGTACATGTCACACTGGGACCCCCTCCTACACACTGTACATGTCACACTGGGACCCTCTCCTACACTCACACTGTACGTGTCACACTGGGACCCTCTCCTACACTCACACTGTACGTGTCACACTGGGACCCCCTCCTACACACTGCACATGTCACACTGGGACCCTCCTACACTCACACTGTACATGTCACACTGGGACCCTCCTACACACTGTACATGGCGAGAGACGAGGACAATGAAGAGACGAAGCTGTCTGCCATTGTAGAGGAGCTGTGTGACTCGGCCATGGAGAAGGTGATGGACGAGTTGGTGCTTCACCACCCCGGCAGCTCCTTGTCTGAATTCTATTCGACAAGCATCTCTGAGGACCTGATCCTGAACGCCAAGGAGAAGATCCAGGTCCTCGCCGACTTCCACACTGACGCCGTCAACGCGCAGATGCCCCTGCAGTCCCTGTTGTCTGCCAACACCAACACGTCAGAGGCCGTCTTCCACAGGGAGAAGAAGGAGGCTGAGAAGATGGCCTCATTCCTCATTGGCAGTGTGGCGGAGGCAGAGGAGATGGAGAAGGCTATGGCATCGACCAGGCCGAGCTGTGTGATAGCGGTATCGACCGGTTCAGGCCGCAGCTCGGCCAGCAGCATTGGACGGGTCAGATGCGATAGCGAGCCTCACAACCCCTCATCCCAGAGCCTCTCTGGCATCCTGGCCCACCATGCCCTCTTCCAGAGACAGGCCGTTTTCACCACAGAGGAGAAGCTGGAGCTGGTGAGGCTGGTGGGGGGCATCCTCCAGGGGATGGTGGCCAGAGAAAGACGCTCCCTGAACCAGCCCCAAGACGCCGACACGGCCTCCCTGCCCCAGAACATCTCCAGTGCCTGCAACATCATCGACATCGTGCTGGAGAACTTCAGCGCAGCTGCGGAGATGATCCGAGAAGGAGAGGTGGACTTCCAGCAGCCACGCGGTAATGACTTCACCCTGTTAGTGGAGTGCGTGAGCGAGTCCCTGCTCAGCCAGGTTACGGAGGAGGTGGAGGCCCTGCGGAGGAGGAACCAGGGGGTCAGCAGCGGGAGGAGCCGCAGCCAGGGAGAGCTGCTGGGGAACGGGGTCAAGGGAAAGGAGGAGAAGGAGGCCTGCACACTCGTGTCAGGAAATCTTCCCTCTCTCCACCCAGCAGGAGGGGGAGTGCAGCTCTGCTAGCGACGAGGAGAAGGAGGAAGAGGAGCAGCAGAAGGAGGAGGCCAGGTCAGCCTCCAGGAGCCTTAGCCCCAGGAGCAAGGCAAACAGCCACAACCTCAATATCACTGCTCACAAAATGCTGGACACCGTCGTGCGGATGGCCTACTCGGCCTCCAGATCAATCTCCAATGATGAAGACTGCGATAAAGACAAAGGAGGCTCCTCTGTGGGGTTGTCGGACCAGGCTGAGTTACGACCTGGGCCGCCTGCTGGCCTCCCACAGCATGTGTACCAGGATGTTGCAGGCGAGGATCCAGCGCTTCTCCATGGAGCTGATTGGCCGGATCTATCAGCTGCTCCTGGACACGGAGGTGGGACGACTCCCCCCGACACGCCGCTGCCGCTCCAAGCCCAACGTCCAGAACCCAGAGGCCAAGTAGCACCTGGACTGGGAGCTCTTCACTCCAATGCTGTACAATTTCATCCACTTGGCTTTCAAGAAACTGTTGGAGAATTTCCTTGGCCTGCCCAACTCGCTTCCGGACGAATGTGTCCTGGTGAACGACCACCTTGAATGGATGTGTAAAAAGGACAGGACCGACTCCATCAGGGATGTATCTTGGGACAGCAGCGACAGCAGCGACAGCAGCGACAGCAGCGAGCAGCGACAGCAGCGTAGCAGCGACTGCACGTCTCTGGAAGGGTCCTACTGCATGATGCCAGGCCCCAGCCAAGGGACTGTGGGTAAGAACCGGCCATCTTCCTCTGTCAGCCAGGACCAGAGGAGGGCGCTAGAGGCCATTTCTGACGTGTTAACGATCAAAGTGGGAAGTGTCCTTCAGTGTTCCTGCAATGACCCAGAAAAAGTGATGGCCATTCTCAACAAAGGTAGAGAAATATTTTACTCAATTCACTATATTGACCCCAAAGGGGCCTTTTTCAGGTGTTCAGGTAGCCTAACTATTAGCACTGTGCACACAGTTAAAGAATAGGTCAAAATGATCCAATGGATTTAATGGAACTCTCTTTAGAAATAGAATGTCTCACCATGTCGCCATATTGATGTTATTAAATGGATGTGTTATACATGTTACAAAAAATCCTCCTTGTGAAATTGTCCTTAACCCTTTGGGAAAAAAGACTCTGGAGTCTATAACTATGTTAATATAATACAGAGTTGTAAGTGCTACAGTACTGCTGAATGACAGTGTAGGTATAGTTAAGAACTATAATATTAATATTAGCGATCACAGTCGATCACTGTTTTAAGAAAATAATAGGTAATAGCTATGATAATACAAGGATACTTAAAAGTGTGAGTGTGTTTTTTTTGTGTGTGCCAGGCCTTGATGCTGAGGTCATGGCCAGGATAGCTAACCTTAGCAGCTCCTCCTCTGAAGCCACAACAGGAAGAGGAAGAAATGTCAGATAGTCTGACCAAAGGCATCAATATTGCCAGGCAAATAAACACCAAGAGAAATGGGAAAGATGATGGAGCTTCTGGGTTCCCTGAGGTCGACCAGGTGCTTCCCTGGTTGCCCCCGAGACCCTCTGAGACCCCCTCCCTGCAGACCTTGGAGATTCGCATCCAGGAGAAGGTTTGGACGCCCTCCGGGCCCAGTGTCCTGCACTACCAGACCCTGCGGGACCTGGTGCGCGGTCTGATGGTCCGCCTGGCCCTCCAGGAGTCCCCCGCAACCTCCAGCTCCCCCACCTTCTGTCGGCTAGAGGCAACTCTCCTTCAGGAAGTGGGCAGGATTCTCCAGACCCAAGACGGGATCAGCCTCGTCCTGGAGCACCTGCCTAAGTGCCCTTGCTACAGTGGCACAGACTCCCTGGACGCCATGTTGGAGGCGGCCTGTGCTAAGCTGTCGCTCAGCGCTAACAGCAGCAGGGCCCAGCTCCGCTCCACTCGCTACGGACAAGCGGGAGCCATTTGTGGCCTGGCTGAGATCATCGCCAAGGTGATCTGCCGCCACGCCGAGGACCGGCGCGCTCCTGCCGCGTCTGATCTTAGCGTCTATTTTGAGAAGGAGAATGCTAAGAGCTCTGCTGGCTTGGAAAAGGCCGGTGGAAGCTCCAGCTCCCTGTGTGAGGATGTGAGGATACATGACGGATCTAAGATGGAGTCGTCTGGCTTGGAAAAGGCCAGTGAGACCCACATGGAGATGAAAGCAGATGGAAAGGTCAAGAAGAGATGTGACAGATTTGGTTTGGTAAAGGCCAGAGAGTGTCCCGTCTCCTCCAGATCGCCAGAGAAGCTGAGGAGCTCCAGGAAGCAGAGAGCTGCAGAGCCAGGCTTGTTGAAGGGAGAAGATCCACGGGTCTTCTGAGGAGGACTCTGAGGAGGATAGCTCCTCCTCTTCTTCCACCTCCCAGTCCTGCCACTCCTCCTCCTCATCCTCTGTTTTATCCCCCTCTGTGCCCTCTCAAACCTTCAACAGCTCTTCAACAGGTCTTGGAAAGACCAAACTCTCCAGCCTCCAAAGATGGTTCCCATTGGTAAGCTGAAAACACACTGGCACTGGGTAGAACTGACCCTAACTGAGTCAAGGATAACATGGGTTAAAAGTAAGCATGTGTAGAATACATTATGTATGATTAGTAAACGATGATGTAATTATTTCGCTGACTTATCTATTCAAATCCAAACACGGGGGATTTGACAGTTACCGTTAATGTAGTTATGTCCTGTCAACATCATGTAAAACATGTCATAATTTAAAGGAATTTTGTTCGTCTTCACTCTCACTTCCATCTCAGATGAGAAAGAAGACCAAGGCTGTTACCAAGGTTACACAGAATACGGCTGCCAATGGAAAAAAGAAAAAACAAAAGATCAACTCAGTTACTCCCCTCAACGGTGAAAGTGAGATTATGAAAGGATATTTGTTCATTTAGGCTTTCCCACTTTAGTTGGCTCTCCCATCATTTCACACACACACACACACACACACACACACACACACACACAAACACACACACACACACACACACACACACACACACACACACACACACACACACTCATTGCAAGTAAGTGGACAGTGCTGAAGTTGTGTGTGATGTCATGTCCTGTTGTGTGATGGTGTTCCATGTCCAGGCCCAGATCTTGCACAGTCCTCCAGCGTCCCAGGAGAAGAGGAGCAGAAAACCAAAGAAGAAGTCCATTAAAGGCTTCTTCCACAGGATCTCTGCAGCCCTCTCCAAGGCGTTCTGCTGTAGCTGCATGACTCACCAGTAGAGGGAGCCGCCTGCTTGCTGACCTGACTTCAGCGAGGCCTGTCATCTTTTTTTGTTGATCATTTTTTATCTTTTTTTCTGATTTTATTGATCTTCATCATAAAACCCCCCCCCCAAAAAAAACATCAGTATTTTGTTTATACCTTCCTTGTAATCGCTAAGTTGTTTGTGTTTATGTTTGTGACATCTCCATATCAGGACTGCAGCCACACAGAGGATAATTATTGTGGCACAGTACACAGCCACTTTACTTCAGTATAAGACTGAGATAAAACACTAGTGCTATTTCTTAAACTTTTATATACATATAGTTCACCGTTTTGTGAATGTAAGGCATTTCAGGATACCTTTTACTGTGTGTTTGAATGCAAGCAGGGTGCTTGTCTTATTCTGTTATCAAATAGGAAGGTGAGGTAGAGGGGAGGAGGAGGAAGAAGTAGGAGGAGGAAGAAGTAGGAGGGGAAGAGTGCAGGGCAGAATGAGGGATGAGGGGAGGGCAGAGGGAGTGGAAGGAGAGAGGAGGGGAGAAACGGGGCAGTGTTCACACACCATAAATCAATATCTGTCACCAGGGAATCATGAATGTAATCACAAAGGTGAAGAACATTTTTGAATAATGTCACAAATTACAATTGAATTACCATATCCATGAGGATAAATAAATATACATTTGTCTCAATGTCCTCATGTATGCTTCAGAACAGAACATTGATAACAGGTAACCTTATGAGAACTGGGACTTAGGAAGTAGAATAGCTGATCATTGTGCCACGCTGAGCAGTGCTCCAGATGTCTGCGTGGTGTGATGATGTCATACTGTTGGTGAAGCAGTGCTGTCAGCACTGGACCCGATGACCAGGTTCTCCCGGTCTTCTCCCTTGCCTCTGCTCTCTCTCTTCTCCGTGCTCTCCATGTTCCCCCTGGCTCTCCATGTTCCCCTGGCTCTCCATATTCCCCTGGCTCTCCTTGTTCCCTTGGTTCTCCTGCGGTCTGGTGGGTTGCATCTCCAGCTGTGTGCTGTACTGGGCCAGGGTGGCATACAGGAACTGGTACTGCTCAGTAGTCTAGACCATACCACCCCTAGGGAGAGGAGGAGGGGTGGCAAGAGGAGGTGAAATGTGAGGATTGAGGAAGAGGGGGAACAGAGATGATGGGATGAGAGAGATAGTAAGAGGGAGGGAGAGGTTTTTGCTAACGAAGGGAGAGTGATGGGTAGGGGTGGTGGGGTTTGGAGAGGGGGGTAGTGTGCTTACCTGTCCAGACGTAGACTGCATACTATTCTTAGTATGTCCACCTGCCTGGAGTGTCAAAGCTGTTGACAACCGATACAGCTGGCGATGAAGCAGCCCGTTCTACCAATGCCTGCACTGGAGGGGCAGGAGACCACAACAGGTTAACATACACAGACATGCACACACACACACACACACACACACACATATACCCTGAACAGGGCCTTACCTGCAGTGGACGATGATTGGTCCAGGGCTGTGTGGGAGGGACTTCTTGTAGTCCTCCACCTCCTCCACCAAGCAGAGGGGCTGAACATTCTGGGGTCTGGTGGTCAGGCCAGGTACTTCACGAGACTCTGTTCCCAGCTATACACACACACACTAACAGATGAATGAATACATGAATGAATGAGTTACATCTGGACATACACAAACAGCTGCAATGTAAAGGAGTGTTATCAATCACCTGGAGTATTAATTCTCTGACAGTGTAGCCAACACACTCCATCACAGAAGTCACACAGAGGTCAAACCTGCCATAGGAGCCCTTCTGGCGAGGCCAGTAGGCTACAGCTCACACTTCTGAAACACACACACGCACACACACCTGAGCCTTTGGAAAGACGTGTACATAAGACATCAGAGCTTTGCAATGAGACCTTTAAACACCGTGCTACAAAGCAGGGAAAGATGCTTGTTTCTATTCCATGCATTGTTACCACTGGATACTACCACAACAGAACAGGACTATGCACAGTCACCACACTCACCCAGTAGAACCAACATCGCTCTGGAGACACACAATTATACTGCTTTATATTGACTGTTAGACACACACAAGTATAGCCTACTGTTTAATTGACTGTTAGACACAGACAATTATACTGCTTTATATTGACTGTTAGGTACACAATTATAGCCTACTGTTTGACATGAACAATTGCGCTATTTTATATTGACACACTGAAAAATGATCCAAAACTCGTAAAAGATGAGTTAATCTGCTGACCGTGCGGGAGTTTTTCTTAGAAAAAGATAAGCTCTATCTGCCTCACAAATCAATTCCCTTCTATCCTCCTCAAATTTATCTTGACTGGTTTAGATGCACTAATATTTATTCTAGGAAAAAGGGTCCAAAGAACTGAAGCATCAGTTCTCTGCTAACGACTCTGCTTCTGTCTGGAGAGGGCTCAGGCAGATCACCAACTACAAGCCCAGAGCCCCCCACTCCACTAACGACTCACGCCTGGCCAACGACCTGAACGAGTTCTACTGTCGCTTTGAAAGACAATTGGAATCCCCTGAACTATCCCTTCCTTCCCACCAACTCTGTGACGTCACTCTCCATTCAGGAATGGTGAAGTAAACAGACTTTTCAAGAGGCAGAACCCACGCAAAGCAGCTGGGCCGGACACTGTCTTCCCTGCCACCCTTAAGAACTGTGCTGACCAGCTGTCTCCGGTGTTCACCTACATCTTTAACACCTCCCTGGAGACATGCCATGTGCCAGCCTGTCTCAAGGCCTCCACCATCATCCCTGTGCCCAAAAAGCCCAGGCCAACTGGACATAATGACTACAGACCCGTCGCCCTGACCTCTGTGGTAATGAAGTCTTTTGAGCGCCTGGTGCTGGCACACCTCAAATCAATCACAGACCCTCTTCTGGACCCCATGCAGTTTGCCTACAGAGCCAACAGGTCTGTGGACGATGCAGTTAACATGGCCCTCCACTTCACCCTACAGCACCTGGACTCCCCAGCATCCTACGCGAGGATCCTGTTTGTGGACTTCAGCTCTGCCTTCAATACCATCATCCCCGCCCTGCTTCAGGACAAGCTCTCCCAGCTGAACGTGCCTGATTCCACCTGCTGGTGGATAACAGACTTCCTGTCTGACAGGAAGCAGTGCGTTAAGCTGGGAACACAAGTCTCTGACTCCCGGTCCATCAGCACCGGATCTCCTCAGGGCTGCGTCCTTTCTCCTCTGCTCTTCTCCCTATACACGAACAGTTGCACCTCCAGTCATCCATCCGTCAAACTCCTGAAGTTTGCGGACGACACCACCCTTATTGGGCTCATCTCTGGTGGAGACGAGTCTGATTATGGGTGGGAAGCGGCCAACCTGGTGACCTGGTGCAGCCAGAACAACCTAGAGCTCAATGCTCTTAAGACAGTGGAGATGGTTGTGGACTTCAGGAAGAATACAGCCCCACTCACCCCCATCACCCTGGGCGACTCCCCAGTCAACACTGTGGAGTCCTTCCGCTTCCTGGGCACTATCCTCTCCCAGGACCTCAAGTGGGAACTGAACATCAACTCCCTCACAAAGAAAGCACAACAGAGGATGTACTTCCTTCGGCAGCTGAAGAAATTCAACCTGCCAAAGACAATGATGGTGCACTTCTACACAGCCATCATTGAGTCCATCCTCACCTCCTCCATCACCATCTGGTACGCTGCTGCCACTGCCAAGGACAAGAGCAGACTGCAGCGTATCATCCTCACTGCGGAGAAGGTGATTGGCTGCAATCTGCCTACCCTCGAGGACCTGCACACCTCGAGGACCCTGAGGCGAGCGAGGAAGATTGTGGCCGACTCCTCCCACCCTGGACACTCCCTGTTTCAGTCACTCCCCTTCGGCAGAAGGCTGCGGTCCATCAGGACCAACACCTCTCGCCACAAAAACAGTTTCTTCCCTTCTGCTGTTGGCCTCTTCAACAAGGCCAAGGGTTCACACTGATTTAATGACTTTACTTTAATGACTCTAATATTCTGCACTACATTACTGCATCTTGTACATTTGTATTTTTTGTCATATTTGTATTTTTGTATTCTTATATTGTAAATTAGGCAACTTATATTTTATTGTATATTTTATTTTAATTATAATTCCACTTTAGTATAGATAGTATAGATAGTATAGTTATATAGTATAGATATTTAGTATAGATAGTCCACATATTTAAATTTAAGGTTACTATGTATGCACCTTCCTGCCAAAGCAAATTCCTTGTCTGTGCAAACTTCCATGGCCAATAAATCCCATTCTGATTCTGATTCTGATTCGTACCCGAAGATAAGTCAAGTGAAAAAATACTTTTACCCGAAGTCAAAGTAGGGAGATGAACGAATACTATGTTTCCTCAGGCTCTACTGCGCCGCAACAAACAGAATTACAACATAATTTAAAAAAACATTTCTATCCAGGTCCATGCTCGTGCACTGTCGTAGTGTTGTTTGGCGCCCTGGGTGAGTGACACTCACGTCTGTTACTAGTCTACCTCAATTTGCTTAGTTAGAGAAGGACACCCGCCCTGACAGCTTCTCTCCTCAGACTAAAGAGAACCCAAACTGTGGGAAATCACCAGTAAGTAAAACCACAAGTACAACGTCAAACAGTTCACAATAATGTTTTTAAAATGAGGTTAACCTAGTTTAAACCCGCCAGAAATGAAGACACATAGAATCCTAATCTAGCTAGCTACTAACGCTAGTACTGTAGCATAGCGGTTACTGTCTGTACAGGCTAGCCGCCGTAAATGTCGTTACGTTAGCTAGCTTGCTGGATTTACCTGATAAATTATCTGTTAATTATTCACTTGTCTTTCTGTTTTCATAAAAATAATAATAGCTAAACCCTACAAAATGGCAACTAACAAAGGACGTGCTCAGAAAGCCAAAACGAAAGGCCATATTACCACCTCAAGCCACCCTCACGGAAACGACATGAACGAATCCGTGACTGAAGGTGCGAATCGATAGTTTACAACTGTTGATTAACTTCTTAAACTAGCCAGTTCTTTTCAGGATTGTTGAGATGCTTTCTGTACTTTCTGTGGCAGACGCAAAGGTGGGAAGGAAAAGAATGGCCTCTGAAGAAGAAGATAATATCACCGAAGGGTACAGTACCGTCGACACAGAATGTTTTTGTGTATAGGCCTATTCTGCTCACAAATTGTAACTCCGTAGCGATGTAAAAAACATATATTAGATTTGAAACACGGAGAAATCAGATCAAATAAATGTCTGTGGTTTTCACCATTTTGTCTGTATGTTCAGAGGGAATGTGACGATGATGCTGGACAGATTTGGAGGTAGGGTCAAGGTGGCACTTGAACTAATTATAATCTTCCAACAAATATTTGTTTTGCGTTGATGTAGGCATCGGTATGTGAGCTGGAATGATGCAGCTATTGACAACGTCTGTACATCAGTCATGGTTCCTTTTGCTTCCAGCCGACATAACCAAGGCGTTCCAGGCCAAGCGGAAACGCTTAGAGACCTTCACCAAGGCTTCAGTAAAGACCAGCAATCACAAGATAGAGCAGCTCTGGAATACTCAACAGAAAGACAGGTCAGAGGCTGATAAACTGCTAAACGTGAGCATTACCGGAACAAAGAGAAATGCATATGAATCATTTGGACTTGATATCTGCCCCGCAGGAGTGAGGTGACGGAGGCGTACTCCACCCAGTTCAATGCAGTGTTCACACAGTGGGACACAGATGTACATAAGTCTAAGGAGCAGGAGGAGAAGCTTCTGGTAAGGTGCTGCCAAGGCTCCACACTCACCAACCATTCATCAGGAAAACTCAACGGTTATTCTTAAAACCATAAACAATATGCACCGTTTGAAAGCGAGAACCATAACCTTGGTCATTAGACTGATCTCTTATACAACTCAGTTTGACTTTTACAAACGCACTTTGTCACTGAACACAGAGCATGTTCCAGCACCAGCAGAAGATGTTTCAACACATGAGGGCTTCACAGAGTCAGAGGCTGAAGACCCTCAAACAGCTCCTAGAGCAGTACATCCAGGTAAACACACCTCTGTAGAGCAGTACATCCAGGTAAACACACCTCTGTAGAGCAGTACATCCAGGTAAACACACCTCTGTAGAGCAGTACATCCAGGTAAACACACCTCTGTAGAGCAGTACATCCAGGTAAATTCACCTCTATAGAGCAGTACATCCAGGTAAACACACCTCTGTAGAGCATTACATCCAGGTAAACACACCTCTGTAGAGCAGTACATCCAGGTAAACACACCTCTATAGAGCAGTACATCCAGGTAAACACACCTCTGTAGAGCAGTACATCCAGGTAAACACACCTCTGTAGAGCAGTACATCCAGGTAAACACACCTCTGTAGAGCAGTACATCCAGGTAAACACACCTCTGTAGAGCAGTACATCCAGGTAAACACACCTCTGTAGAGCAGTACATCCAGGTAAATTCACCTCTATAGAGCAGTACATCCAGGTAAAACACACCTCTGTAGAGCATTACATCCAGGTAAACACACCTCTATAGAGCAGTACATCCAGGTAAACACACCTCTGTAGAGCAGTACATCCAGGTAAACACACCTCTATAGAGCAGTACATCCAGGTAAACACACCTCTATAGAGCAGTACATCCAGGTAAATACACCTCTGTAGCAAAGCAGTCATAGATGAGTTGTTGTCATGATAGCTGGAGGTAAGGATGTGAGTGATGAGTGAAACAGGAACGTGTCCTGGCTCTTCCCCGGTAGAGCCTGGAAGCGATGGGAGAAGAACCACACCAGCCAGCTGACTGCCGTTCAGGGAGATCTACGCCAAGAGATGGCCTTGTTCCAGAAGAAGATTCTCATGGACACTGTGAGTGGATGGGAATGACAGAAGCCTGGTTGAAGTTGACTCAGGGGGAGTCTGATTGTGTCTGTGGCTGCACTCTGCTGGTGAAAAGACCTAGGGCCAATCCCAATACTCCCCCCTACCCCTAGCCCTAGTTTACCCCTAGCCCTTGGTCCTCGAAACTGAGGGGTAAGGGCTACTTATCCCTAAGAAATGGGACAACACTTAGTTAACGTGTACGTCATCTAGCACATATCGATATCTCCAAAGCAAGTAGTGTTATGCACCGATTTCAAACTAAATTCGCTGCTAATGGAGTTTACTTAAAACTGTAGACATGCTAGTCAGAGAAATCGGGGCTGTTGTGCAAATCAGCACTGTAACATTATCGTAGCAAGCTAGCGATTTTTGAAACGTTTCAATGAAAAAAATGGTTGCAAATATATATGTACAGGACTGTGTATATCACAAAACAAGACTTTTTACGTTTTACGTTTACATGATGGTAGTAATTTGAATCTTGCTTAATTCGGATAATGCTACTTTTGGGGGAACTGGATTATCCGAATGTACATGGCGGCAAATAAATCGAATTATTGGCCGAAAGCATGTCATATCCCAGTCCGATACGTGGCGCTGTTTTCATTACAATTAGTGGTGATACAGCCATTTTCGCTTGACCTCTTCACCACTACCAACAACAACAACCATATATATATATATATATATATAAAGGCCTTTACATATATTTATGACAACATCAACATTTCGAGAAAGATGGCAAGGTGACGCTACGTCCCACTACATTTCGTGCATGATGACAATAGAAGTAGCCTACTGCGAATGCAAAGGCGATATTGGCTAGATTGATAAAGGTGAGAAGACGCCGCCGAAGGAACATGGATAATGTAATTCAGACCACCAATATGTGGTTGCACTTTGCCACAGTACCGCAAAGGTCTCGACGAACAGTCTTGATGAAGAGCAGACACAAAGTCTTCTGGGTTGTACATCGCGTTGTTTGTTTGTTTCTACTGGGCCAGCTCCTGGCAGCAACAACCTTTTTCGACTCCGTGTCACGACCTGGGAGGGGTGGGCAGCGGGATCTCAAGCATGCGCAAAGACGCTGATCCAGTTCATAGTCCGATTCAGCGTTTACATGCATGCGATATTCGAATTATCAATCGACTCGGACCGAGTTATCTCGGGGTGTCGATCGGATCGTAGTCGGATCGCAATGATTCAATTTAAGGTGTTTACAAGAAAGGGATAATTTTATTCAGTCCGATTAAGTCAGTAATTCGAATGCATGTAACCGCAGTGAGTGTCATAATTTTTTTATCAATGAATTAAGCCGAAAATATTACATTTATCGGACTCTCTCTGGATGATCTGGCCGCCATTGTTGCCGGTCGAGGGTATTCACATAGCCCTAGGTTTCAAGTAAGGTCCCGATCTTACTTGGTTTTAAGGGGTGTATACCCCTTCGTATTAGCCCTACCCCTAGCTCAAAAGAGTATTGGGACACCACTAGCTCTCACGTGAACGGCAAAAGTAAAGGCTAGGGGTAGGGGTAGTATTGGCCCCTACTCTAGGGGCCAATCCCAATACATCCCTTACCCCTTCCCCTTGGTTTACCCCTACCCCTTGGCCCTCGAAGGGGTAAGGGCTACATAGCCCTAGGAATTGGGACGACACTTGGTTACGTGTACATCATCTAGCACGTATCGATATCTCCAAAGCAAGTAGTATTATGCACTGATTTCAAACGAAATTCGCTGCTAATGGAGTTTACTTAAAACTGTAGACATGCTAGTAAGAAAATGCGGGACTGTTGTGCAAATTAACACTGTAACATTATCGTAGCAAACTAACGATTTTTAGAAACGTTTCAATTAGGAAAATGGTTGCCAATATATATGTGCAGGACTGTGTATAGCACAAAACAAGACTTTAAGAATTTTTTATCAATTAATTAAGCCGCAAATATATCATTTATCGGACTCTCGGGAAGATCTGGCCGCCATTGTTGCCGGTCGCAGCAGTATTCGCATACCCTTGGTTTCAAGTAAGGTCTCGATCTCACTTGGTTTCAAGGGGTGTATACCCCCTTCGTCTTAGCCCTACCCCTAGCTCAAAAAGAGTATTGGGACACACACTAGGTCTCACGCGAACGCGCAAAAACCAAGGGGTAGGGGGAAGGGGTAAGGGGATGTATTGGGATTGGCCTAGTCCTAACCCCATTCTAGTGTATATGTTCTCCAGTACCAAAGGGGCATCAATGTATATATAAAAAAAAACATATTCTCCACCAACAATGGATCTGTTTGAATTCACAGCAACAGCAAGAGATGGCCACAGTTCGCAGTCTCTCTCCAGTCTCTGCTGATGTAGAATGTCCGGGTGCAGGAAGCTGAGGTGGCCTGCCTGAGAGCGTGGGCGGTGATGGTTTTACCTGCGTCGCTCCAGATGACGCTTCATGAGGCAGCAGGCTCCTTCATGCAGTGAAGATACAGCTTGTTCTGGTGGTTTGTTGACCCGTTACACCTTTTAGATGGCTGTTTACTTTGTCATTTACACCTGTTAGTTACTCAATGAAGCCATGTTGTGATTTTTTAATATATATATATATATATATATTACCAGTGAGAGTTATATAATAAAGATAATACATGTAATTGCGTGTGTGCACAGCACTAGTGCTAAATTAAGAGATTATTCATATGACAACTGACACACCTACCTCAAGAAATTAAGAGTAAAATACTGGGACAACACACAAACTGTTGGCCGTTTCCTTGTTAGAACAACATTTATTGCATTGGTAGTTGAAGGAGAGATTGTCAAGTGATCTGTTTACTCGTATGCCTTCGGAAAACATGGTTTATACCTGAGCTTGACTGTGGCCAAATGTAACAAGACGGAATCAAATGCAAGCTATACAGGACAAAGATATGCCCAACTATGAAAGGCATGAGCATTATACTGTAAAAACTGAAAAAGAAAAAACTTTAAGGCAACTTTACCAGTTAGAGATGACAAGACAATGATCTGACAACAGAACCAGGCACATATTTTGGGGGCTGTGTGAATAAAAACATAAGCAACATTGTCATGTCAATGTAAAGGACTTTTCTGTAAAACAGATCAAGTGAGGGCTTAAGCGAAGCGCACGTCATCGTTCACATGTCGTACCCTCATACATTGTGTCCAGTTCAGTAGCTCTCTGTCTGGCAGAGGGCAAAATGCACATTTTCTGTCAGAAAAAATGATACAATAATCCAAAACTACTCTTGAATACATGTGATTGTTTATATCTAGGTTATTTTTAAAAACTTGACAGAAATATCAACGATAGGTCTGGAGTCTTACATTTGTAACATGTACAAGGCTTCTTATCAGACACACCATGTATAGCCATGGTTAGGTTTCTTATCAGACACACCAATAACACTAGCAAAATAAACTGCTTTACAGCATCACGCAGTGCAGACAAACATCTTAAATACAATATCTGACTCTTTTTTTTTATAAAGCAAATCATCATAATTTTCAATGAGTTATCACCTTCATTTTGTTCTCATGGAACACAGAGAAAATTAGCTTACCAGGAAAACTTAAAACAGGCACAAAGATAAAGACAGAAAACAAATGTTTACTAACAAAATGATCTTGCTTATAGTCAGCTATAGATAGCATTACTACATAAAACAAATCTAAAGCAGCAATGTTTAACATACAGAAAACAGAACTACGCAACCCTGCATATAGTGCTGTAGCTGAAATAAGGTTTAGTATAATAATAATAAGTTATGTGGCCCAACAATCAGTGTGCGCATCCTAGGTCATGGAAGGTCAGTGCTATCATGAGATGAAAGACGCTCTGAAATTAAAATGACAGCACTTCATTTTTCAAGTATACACATACAGTCATGTACATGGGCTGATGATGCCAAAGCAGCCACTATGAATCAACAGAAACTGCCCGATCAACACTTACAGTTTGTTCATTATGATGCAAAAAGTGAGGTTATGCAAATATTGCTAAATTATATATATATATATATATATATATATCAAACACAAAAAACAAAACATGAATAAAAGCAAAGCCTTTCAAACTATTCATGTACATTTCCTTTAACATAAATTACATATTTTAGTTTTTGTCACCAGTTAAATAACTATAAATTAACAAGGTACAGTACCACATTCTCAAATCACACTGCAATCCGAAATCTATTTTAAATTCTCATCAAGAGACAGCAAATATAAAACGTAGCCATAGATTCAGGAAGAAACCCTTTCTGTTGCCCCAGCAATCAAGAGTACGGCAACACAGATTGGGCTACATTCTGCAATGATTAATAAAATAATTAATTGAACTCAATGATAAGGGGACAAGATCTATGTCTGTTCGTCCACATGAGCCTGTGCCGGAGGTGATACGTCACCAGAGGGTGACGACATGTGGAGCACAGACAGCAGCTGCAGGAGGAGGCCAGAAGAAGGGAGTCGGGAGTCACTGGCAGGGAGTGGAGTCAGGTAGTTTTGGATCGTCACATGGCAGGGAGTGGAGTCAGGTAGGGGGGTTGGATCATCACTGGCAGGGAGGTGGAGTCAGGTAGTTTGGATCATCACTGGCAGGGAGGTGGATTCAGGTGGGGGTGTTTGGAAGTCACTGGCAGGGAGGTGGATTCAGGTGGGGGTGTTTGGATCATCACTGGCAGGAGGTGGAGTCAGGTAGGGGGTTGGATCGTCACTGGCAGGGAGGTGGAGTCGGTGGGGGTGTTTGGATCATCACTGGCAGGGAGGTGGAGTCAGGTGGGGGTGTTTGGATCGTCACTGCAGGAGGTGGAGTCAGGTAGGGGGTTTGGATCATCACTGGCAGGAGGTGGAGTCAGGTAGGGGGGTTTGGATCATCACTGGCAGGGAGGTGGAGTCAGGTGGGGGGGTTTGGATCGTCACTGGCAGGGAGGTGGAGTCAGGTGGGGGTGTTTGGATCGTCACTGGCAGGGAGGTGGAGTCAGGTGGGGGTGTTTGGATCGTCACTGGCAGGGAGGTGGAGTCAGGTGGGGGGTGTTTGGATCGTCACTGGCAGGGAGGTGGAGTCAGGTAGGGGGGTTTGGATCGTCACTGGCAGGAGGTGGAGTCAGGTGTTGGATCGTCACTGGCAGGGAGGTGGAGTCAGGTAGGGGGGTTTGGATCGTCACTGGCAGGGAGGTGGAGTCATGTAGGGGGGTTGGATCGCACTGGCAGGGAGGTGGAGTCAGGTGGGGGTGTTTGGATCGTCACTGGCAGGGGGTGGAGTCAGGTGTTTGGACGTCACTGGCAGGGAGGTGGAGTCAGAGCTCGAGTTTGAAGACAAAATGTGAGGTGGGAGGCAATCTGGTTGCAAACACTGACACAGTAACGCACCAAGTCAAAGAAAGACAGGATCTGCAGGAAAAGAACACACACAAACAGTAACACTCTCACTCGGCTTTAAATACTACACAGAGAAAGCATTTCATTCAAACTATTTATCATTCTGCCCCTATATGCTCATGCATGTTAGATTCTAAATCAGAGTCCAACAGTCGCATGTCAGCACATTCTACATGAGACTAGCTTGGTCATATTAATTCAGTTGCGTACACTAAGACGTATAGGCTGGCTGTGTACCTACCAGTGCAATCCACAGCACCAGGTATTCATCAATAAAACTGTTGAAATACTGATCCAGGAACAGCAGGCCTGGCCCCAGGATGCTAAATCATGGAGATGCATCTCACTTTTTGTCATATGTGCTACCTAAGGAGAAAACAGGCAGGAGTCAACTCAACCTGATTTGTGAAGACACATTCAAATGTATTATTTACACTCCCCATCACGAACCCTCGCGATACAACGTGGTGGAAGTATACAAAGCTGTACTTACAACTAATTTATTGGTGATCTTGGCTGACACGAAGCCAAAGGCAAGATATAAAGACAGGGGTGCTTCTGGAAGAGCTGGACGGCAGACTTCTTGTAGATCATCATCGCCAGCACGATCACTGAGCCGATGTGGAACACGGGAGACAGAACACTGGTTCCCTGACACACAAACACGCATTTAGAGGACGTGATAGGCATGCAAAGGACCCCTTCATTCGCAAATGTAACCGTGAATTACAAATCTGAGGTAGACTGTCAGGAAGGGTTCCACCTCGCTCTAAGGTACCACCGCTGAGCAGAACACGTGTGAGCGAGCGGGAACAGATACCGGTACAGTAGGGTTAGAACTCACTGCTATTGTCGAGCCATTTTTCCCCACACCTCCGTGGAAGATACCCGGAAGTAGTTTGTACAGGAGAACACGGCTCCTAAGAAGGTGCAGACGGCAGGAACCATCTTCATCTGGATGTTCAGGACAGGATCTGTCCAGTTCAACAACAAGTGTGAATGGTCACATGACGTGGCTACATTGAAAACAGTGTTCAATACTTGTCATGTTTATACATTTTGTTAACACAACAGAACATTTTGGCAAATTAATATTCAAATGTTTTGCTGATAAATTTGTTCTGATTGGCGTTAGTTAGTGGTGTTATCTTCATTACATTCTTCCATGTATTGTATCTAGTCCATACGGTGGGTGATTGAGACGATTACCAGAATCTGCCAAAACGTGGATCCTCCCACGGCAGCTAGCAAATACATGATTATGATGAAGATCTGCACCTCGGTCACATCACGCTGCACCACAGGAGAGACAAGCAGAGGCAAGCGAGCCTTAGAGCAGGGTTAGTGGAGAGACCACGGAGTCTCGTTCAGCGGGCGCTCGCAACCCCCCACAGCTCACAGGATGCAGGGAAGCAGCTACTGATTGGTGAGAGGATTACCGGTAAATTCCACAGCCGTGGTCCCACCAGAGCTGTAAACATCTGTAACACCGCTAGACAGATCTGTAACTCTGTAACGTCAAATCTGCACACACAAACACACATCTCTGAACTGCACTGAAGTTATCATTTGTCAAATCATTTCATATTTCACACCATTACACGTAAACGTAAACACAACTAATACAATGGGTTGCTACAACCCTGGATCAACTTCTCCAAAGCTTTTTGCAAATGAGCTCCGTATTAAAGGCCAGGAGAACTATGGAAGGGGAGGATAATCCCCACTGTGAGCAATCCCCCCCCCTCCTTAATGAGCTTCTGTACAGCCTCCTTCAACCCTCCCCCCTCCTCCTCTTAATGAGACACACACACACACTTACATGCCGAAGCGCAGGGTTCCAGAGACGTACGTCTGCCAGTGGGCGGCAGTAGAACATGAACATGCCAGCGAAGCAGCAGAGAACATCCAGTCAGGGTTGGTGCCCAGCTGCACGGCGATGCTCGTACCCAGAACCACAAACACTGTGGAGAGAGGACATGTCTTAGCACACACACACTGTTGAGGACACGTCTTAGCACACACACACACTGTTGAGAGAGGACATGTTTTAGCACACACACTGTTGAGGACACGTCTTAGCACACCACACACTGTTGAGGACATGTCTTAGCACACACACTGTTGAGGACATGTCTTAGCACACACACACTGTTGAGGACACGTCTTAGCACACACACACTGTTGAGAGAGGACATGTTTTAGCACACACACACTGTTGAGGACACGTCTTAGCACACACACACACTGTTGAGGACACGTCTTAGCACACACACACTGTTGAGGACACGTCTTAGCACACACACACTGTTGAGGACACGTCTTAGCACACACACACTGTTGAGGACACGTCTTAGCACACACACACACTGTTGAGGACATGTCTTAGCACACACACACACACTGTTGAGAGAGGACACGTCTTAGCACACACACACTGTTGAGGACACGTCTTAGCACACACACACTGTTGAGGACACGTCTTAGCACACACACACACACTGTTGAGGACATGTCTTAGCACACACACACTGTTGAGGACACGTCTTAGCACACACACTGTTGAGGACACGTCTTAGCACACACACACACTGTTGAGGACACGTCTTAGCACACACACACACTGTTGAGAGAGGACATGTTTAGCACACACACACTGTTGAGGACACGTCTTAGCACACACACACTGTTGAGGACACGTCTTAGCACACACACACATGTTGAGAGAGGACACGTCTTAGCACACACACACACACTGTTGAGGACACGTCTTAGCACACACACACACTGTTGAGGACACGTCTTAGCACACACACACTGTTGAGGACACGTCTTAGCACACACAAACACTGTTGAGGACACGTCTTAGCACACACACACTGTTGAGGACACGTCTTAGCACACACACTGTTCTGGACACGTCTTAGCACACACACACACTGTTGAGAGAGGACATGTCTTAGCACACACACCACTGTTGAGACACGTCTTAGCACACACACACACTGTTGAGAGAGGACACATCTTAGCACACACACACTGTTGAGAGGACATGTCTTAGCACACACATACAGAGAAACAGCTCCTCTGCACGTAGGGACGTAGTTACCCGTGGAAAGAGAGTCACAGCCGTGATCGAATAGCTCGCCCAGCGGTGAGCTGCTATTGGTTCGTCTGGCCTGCTTTCCGTCGATGGCGTCCAGTGATTGGTACACAAACAGGCCCACCGCACACAGCAGGTATGCCCACAGAGGTGCCTGGAGGAACACAACATAATGATCTACTACAGCAGACAGGAGAGACAACAACATTGTTCATCCAAATGTAAATCTTCCTCATGAATCTCACTAAAACATACCAACAACTGACAAAATAACACAACATAATAAGTAAAACTGGGTTGATTTAGTCAGATTCAATTCATACCCTACAGGCAATCTGCATGCTGTTCATACCAAACACTGCACTGCTGTACCCTGGCCTCTCTCTGGCTCTGCTGGTGTTATCCATCACTCAGGTCCAACTCCCTGTCAGTAACAGGACACATGGAACCCCTGGACTCCCCTTTTAAGAGGTCAGGGCATTCTGGGACATGGGCAGCTCACTTAGTGACGTTTATCAACCTGATGTTGACCTGAGCCTGACAACATGAAGGTCAAACGTGTGACGTGTGGAAAGAGCAACATGTCTTAAAATGATGACTCCTTTCTCAAGTCCAGGTTGTATTAAAGTCACCCCATGTGACCAGAGCAGAGTAGGTTGGGGTTCGGGAACAGTTTGATTTCCAGCTACGGCAGCTAGCTCTGTTACAGTACTGGTGAAGGAATTGCTACGGTGAACGCTAGCGATTGGTTATGGCAGATCAGAGTGGCTCTAGGCAGATCCAATAGTTTTAAACTTCAACAGAGTACCCGCCTACAAGGAAATCAACACTTGTCAATAGAGCAGTATATTTACATATTTTTATAGTAACTGAATTATGTTAATGTGATTTATTTAGCTATGTTAAGAAAGGAGTGCCATCAAGAGCAGTAAGGTAGACTAGTTGAAAATAAAAGTAGCATCTGGGTATTTGTAGCCTGAGAAGGGCTAGACGAACCTCTGTAATACTGACTGTGGTGTTTGCACGGTAAACAAGAGTTTCTTCACTTCCTAACTGCTTTAATCCTCAACTATTCCAAGGCCCATGTTGACCATGGAGACTAAACCTCACAGGGTTACATTATGTCAAATGTGTACAGCAGTAGCCAAGTTAGCCCTGTCCGGGCATGTTCTTAAAACAAGTGTGGCTGGTGGGGCTCCTGGGGGTGGGGGGGGGGTATCAGATGTGGCCTGGCGGTAACCTGAGCCCTCCTGGGCACGGGGTGGCCTTCTAGAACAGAAGACTCGAGCTATGCCAAGCGCTCGTCTAGCTGAGAGAGCGTAAACAGACGCGTGGCGATAAAACTCGACTCTTGCTGCTACGACACAGCAGCCAAGACGCTGACAGGTACCCTTCATTACTTGACTGATAAGGTCAATGAATTGTTTAAAGTACCGTTAAAACTTTTGCCGGCACGTACCAGTTGCTAAAACTGCATACTGCATACTGACAATGCCGTCCCAGCCTGTCAACTGACAGTTTAGTTTAGATACTTAACTACTACAGCCTCCTACGTTCAGTGTTTGCCAACAGGAGACGCAAACCTGCTCAGTAGCGGTGGGGCAGTAGTAGACCCAGCACCAGGGTGGTGAAGACGTTGGTGGCCAGGCCCACGATGGTGATGAGGTTGGGGGCGATCCAGGCAGGGACGCGGCCCACCAGCCATTCCCAGTAGCGCTGCATCAGGGGCTCCAGGAGAGAGCAGCCAGAACTGCTGTACCTGCACACACATACGCTGGTTAACACTGTACACTACTGTACCTGCACACACACGCTGGTTAATACTGTACACTACTGTACCTGCACACACACACGCTGGTTAATACTGTACACTACTGTACCTGCACACACACACGCTGGTTAATACTGTACACTACTGTACCTGCACACACACACACACACTGGTTAACACTGTACACTACTGTACCTGCACACACACACGCTGGTTAATACTGTACACTACTGTACCTGCACACACACACGCTGGTTAACACTGTACACTACTGTACCTGCACACACACACGCTGGTTAACACTGTACACTACTGTACCTGCACACGCTGGTACTTTATTATGTTATGAAATAATAAATTTACAGTGCATACAGCTATAATTTAAGGTTATTTTCATCTGTGAACCATGTTAGTATCACTGACTTTGTAGCCCCACTTTATGGCGCATTTCAACAACTTGATACGTTTTCATACCTATATCTGGTTGCATATCCTTTACATGCAACGACCGTCTAAAGTATGTTGTCTGTAATATAGTAAAGAGACAAAACTACAAAAAAAGTATCACTGGTCGTTCTTATGGCTCCATGTGTCTCACCTGTGCTCCTCCAGCCTCTTCAGCTGGTGTCTGGACAGAGGTGGAGCGGGGAGCTCGATGAGCCGGCGCAGAGCTCCGGGTGGTAGCCAGCAAGCTGCCTCCACGCCTCCGCCCTGCCCAACGGCCTTGTCCTGGGCTGGGGCTCGCCGCCACCGCATCGCCCCCCCCTGCTGCTGGTACCCTGTCCTGCTCATGGAGCCCCCGGGCTCTGCCTCAGGCTGCCTCTGCCTCCCCCGCCGCCCTCGGAAGCTGGGGATCCACAATGGGGCCGCACGCTGGAGTTGGGAGGAGAGGGTTACGGTTACCAACCCCTAACCATAGTTCCAGTTCCATGTCTATGCTGCGGTAGTGCCAAAAATCTTCAGGTAATGCAGGCCATGTAAGTTTGGTAAAGGACTCAAAAGCAGGACTGCTGCTGTCATTAAAGCAGATGCACACGTTTCAGCATTCTTGTCTGTTTTTCTCTCTCGCACACAGTATTGTTCTTACTAGGTAAGATGGACAACATGGATTGGCGTTTATGGGAAAACCTCGACGAGCCTGCTACACAAGTAGTCTACAATGGTCCAGTCCCTAGGCAGTGCTATGTTCATTTGTATAATGAATAATACAAGTAGCTAGTGAAGATGCTGGGACATCAGCCAGCCCATTAGAGATCATCCGAGTTGCCGATGGAACTAAAAGTTAGCAAAAAGATAATCAAAACAACCGGTAACATCTCAGTTACGGTATTGTTCGTTACTAAGTCAGAGTATACGCATCAAATGAATGCCCATCCACACTAAAAGTATTTACCTTGCATGCATCCACTTTTTCATTGTAATACTTAAATGTCCATCTCCCCTTCAAGTACACACAATCAGGTTCAAACCTCCCCGACACTGTACACCGACTACAGTACGCTGACAAACAGATCGGTAGCTAGCAACGGTACGCCTGCCGCCGCGCCAAGGAGCAATTGGGCTACTGACCTGAGGAATAAACCAGAACGAAGGAAGACGAAGCACAAACACAAAGAAATTACTCCTCTTTATGTCTCAGCTGTGAATCTTCACTTGAATGTCCACGTTCGAGCTCAGTGGACAATCCCTCTGCAAAGTATCTAGTAGAAGAGATCAACAACAAGTCCCACCGCTGCTGCTACGCTAGCTTGCTAACAAGCTAATACTGTACAGCCAAGCCCCCCACCCCTCGCCCCTTGGGTTGAAGCAACGGCCCCGGTGGATGTAGGTGGTATTGCATCTTCGACTTGACTTCCGTGTCTTCCGGTCGTTTTTAATCTATTAACTCCAGTCAACATTTACAAAACTATCTCCCCCAATAATTTTTGTTCGATACTCGAACCTGGCTCATACTACTAGCTTTTTCATAGAATAATTTTTCCAGATTTTTGCTATGTTTGAAACCAATCCGAAATAGGTAAACTAGCACCCCATTTATTTGCTTACGTCAAGAAAAGTTGCCTCGAAACGTGTTCGCGGATACTAACAGGGGACGAGCACACAAGGGAACATCAGAAAGTGCTGATTTACCTGAGCTGAATGAGAACAAGGAGAAAGGACTTGGTAATCTAAAATTGCCTGCCTTAATTGTAGCACGTTTTACAAATGCTTGCACATACATGACGGTTGTTTGTAGAGTTTATTTCCGTTATTTTAAAGCATATTTAACCATTTTGTAGGCTAATGAACGCGATTATTCTCATTGCATGACAAAGTAGGCTAATTATAGCCTAATATAATTAGTTATAATATCGTGGCATGTTACGGCGTCATTGTAGATAACATGTTATTCTGGAGCAAAGACGAAGATGAATAAATCATGTCTGATAACGACAATGTTATGGTCGTTATATTGTTAGAACTTTATGTCAGTTAACACTACAACGATGGCATTAACAATAAGCTAGTAATAGTAAGCAACACTCATCATCATTATAATAGTAAAATAGGTAGGCTATAGCCTGTAGGCTTAATTTAGCTTGCTTTGCCGAGCTAGAACAACGACGGAGCCAAATATTCAAGCTTGCAGTTTCTTTAATCCAACACAATACTTAGCAGTCAAACTAAAAACACGGAGCAAAAAGAACAACGTATAGGCATTGCACGTATAATATTACAGTATTGGTTTTCGTAAGTTCACATGTATCTGCTTCTTGATCGGACTTGTACCACATTCTGACAGTTTTCTGCAATGCCTTAGCTCCAGCTCACAAGCTCGCGACTGGTTGTCGCAAAGTATGACGTGTACAGCTATTTGCAAGCGTGCACGAGTCTCGGAGCCAGCTTGGAGCTAGGAAAAAAGTGAGCCCGTTAAAAGCTATGGGCTCACTTTTTTCCTAGTTTAGACCGGAAGACACGGAAGTAGAAAGATGGCGCTGTCCGTTTCGCGCTCTAGCTTGCTTCACTGCGCCACTGAGCACTTTTCATAGAAATGAATGGGGACGCCATCTTGGAAGACGATGTTGGCTCTCTCTACTTAATATTACCTCTATGTGTACAGCTGCTGTCAGAATAAAACACACCTGTCACTTCCGTTGGTGTTTCCTGTTGTTTAATAGAGCTGTGTTCAAGAGCGTCTTGGCCTGCGTCTCAAAGAAACCACTGCTTTATCGTAACAAGTCTTGGGAAAAGTCTAAAATCAATTGAAAAAGTGACGTTTTGGACTATTTTGGCCAGAATATGTTCATTTCAATATAAAATCTTGCACGACCCCATGTACCACATGTAAATTATGTGTAAAGAATAGTATTATTTCATGAGTTACTAACTATAACCAACTATAAAAATAACAATTTTGCCAGATATAAACTCTGGACAACACTGAAAAGGATGGACCCCTAGTGTCTTTTTTTAAAGGGGTCATTGACTGCAATTTGCAAAACCGAGTTTACCTTGTCATGGTTGAATATCAAAAGTTCGGTGGGTAAAATGGACATTGAACCTCAAAGTTCATTGACACCTTTGGATGGAAGTTTATTAGACTCTTTATTCAAATGGAATGCATTTTTCAAATGGCAATTCAATGTGCAAAGTGGCAATGCAATCCTCTATTCAAATGGAAAAGCAGTTGTCAAATGGCAATTTAATATGCAAATGACAATGCTAATCTAAGGTAACCCTTCAGTTCTTAGTCAGAGTTCATCTATGGTAAACCTTCAGACAGTTCAGTGCTAGTTCATGTCAGGACACTCAACTAGTTCAGTGATGGAAAGTTTCATACAGTTCGTCCACAACATTAACTTTTGAATGACTGTACAGCCTGTGGGATCTGTTGCTGTGAAGGCAGGACCTGTGATTAGAGCAGCAGTGACTAAAAGGAAAGATAGACAAAACAAATATTTTGGGAAAAGAGAGGAGGGGGAGGTGAGTGTGTGAGACAGAAATAATGTGTAGAAGAGGGGAAATCTGCCTGTGTACCTCATAGACAGTAAACAGTCTACAGTCAATGGTGTAACTGGACAGCGAGGGTGCAGACAGCTGACTCAGATGTTGAAGTCTCAATGTGACAGATGTAGCTCTCCACACACACACACACGTTGCCCTCACTGCTTCAAGAGGGTGATGCCTTACACACTTAACTCAAATCACACAAACACAAAAACCAGCCACTACGAGCAATGAGCTTTCCTTAGGACGCGCCATTTCTGTGTCTGTAGCATTAAATTCCATGAGGAGGAGACAGGCTGTACTAACTGCCATGCTTTGGTCATTTGCAAGCCATGATGTCTCTCAAGGAAAAAACGATATCGCACTCGCACGGTCATAGCTCATTTTCTCATTAGCGGGCCAAATTCTGTGGGTGGGCAAAGCATAGAAAAGGGAGGTGAACTTTCCTCTGCCAGGAACCTCGGGGTTACCATGGTTACCATGGACGACGAGCTCTCCCTCAGAGCACACATTGCTGCAGTCTCCAGAGGTGGAAAGTAACAAAATACATTTACTCACATTACTGTATTGAGTAGTTTTGCTGTGTAGGCCTATTTAGTATTTTTCAAGTCGTTTTTAAAATCGGTAATTCAAAATGTAGGCTACTTGATTATGTTTTGAGTGAAGTATTGTATTTCTGTAGCTGCCTGGCTGTGTTAGCTGTTGGCTGGAGCAATTGCACATATTTTTTAAGTATTAGACATTAAGCGCCCTGCCTGCCATCAGAGTATATTGCTTTTTTTCTGAAATGTCCCTGACAGCGAGATTTTAGTCAGGCTATATTTTGGTCATTTATGGAGTCAAACACTTGACTTGGCCTTAATGTGCTTATTAACTGTTGTGTTTGTGAAGAAAAGCAGGATGACCCTCAGAACTAACAATGTACGGTACTGTAACGTCCCCGACACAGGTCGTTATAAGTCGGAGATAGACGTGCTATCTTGTTTAGGATTTTATTGAGAACAACAGGCAGTTATTTAGGCTACTGCCCACGCCCAAACTAACCCCCTTATAGTTGTTATCAACAGCTAACACAATAGACCACAACGGTAGTAGGACACAGGTTCACTACAACAGGCACAACTTAAGAACCCCAAACCCGCCCAAACCTGTTGTCACCCCGGAACTTGAAGGTGTTTTCAACCTACTTCCTGAAGTGCTGGGTCGCCACAGTACTTTCACTTTCAATTGATGTTCTATACTGAAATTGCACATTATATATTTATAAGGGTCTGACATGTCATATGTGACATGTTTTATGTTGTTATTGCATTTATAGATTTGTATAAATTTTTATAGATTTTTCCACTCGCTCTCCTCGCCAGTGAAATGGAAAAGGGCATATTTTTCTATGGCTCTGGGTCTATGTAGTTAAATTAAGCAACGAAATTAACAAACTCCACCACAGCAGACAGCGCCAGAGTCTGTTGGTTCGAAGAACCAGTGAACTGATCACCGGAAAAGCTTGACTTGTTTACATCCGGTTAGAAATAACGCGCATGAAGAAGATAACTAACATCATCGATTTACAGTTTTGTACGTGGCGAGGTTTTTAACCACCGAAATGTCTCAACTAAATGTGTTCCGGGATTATCTCAATGAGCGATTAACAACGGCAGCTTTGGAGATATTCGCGGCCGCTGAGAAATCGTTTGCCAAATTCGAAGAGGAGATTTATCGTTCAAAGGAGGAGAGCACGCGACTGCAAAGCTTGTTGGACATCATTGTTACTCAACCTGAGATCAAGCTTTACCGAACAGGTTCGATTAATAACTACAGTAGATTAGAATCAGCTGTATGCCTGCTGTATCTATATTCATCATATATTTCTTTAATTATATATTTGGTCTAGCACGACCATACCCAGGTGTCCTGTGTGTCAAAGTTAAGGTATTAAATATAAGCCGAATTTAGTGAGACCCGTTGCATGCGATCGGAGAGGCGGTTAGAACCGAAACTACTGTACTGTACTGTAGCGAGTGGTACGTGCCAGTGGAGCGAGTGGCACGTGACAGTGGATATATATAAAGGCTAGATGTCTTACGGCGGAGTCTAAAACGGCCGCACATGGCGGCCATCTTGCTACAGTCAACTCGCTCACCCATAACATTGTGTTGGTGCTACATGTACTTTTTAAATAACCATAACTTGCTCAATTTTCAACATATTCTTAAACGGTTTGGTTTGTTATAAACGTCAGAGAAGTAGTTATGCCACTGCATACTTATCTTATAAATATATATTTTTTTTTACAAATAGAATATAAGTATGCAGTGGCATAACTACATCTCTGACGTTTATAACAAACCAAACCGTTTAAGAATATGTTGAAAATTGAGCAAGATATGGTTATTTAAAAAGTACATGTAGCACCAACACACTGGCTGTGTCTACTACTGCGCACTTGTGCACTTCGAGCACTGACTTTCAGTGCTTAGGGCGCTTACACTCACAAAACAGCAGAATTCAGTGCACTGAAAGTACCCGGATGGCGCACTGCAAACGGTCCAAAAAAACAGTGTACAACGATGGACACTACTCGCCCTAAACGCACGCCATCTTGGCTACGTAGGGGAAGAGGAGGAGCCCTTTCGGCAGCTTTTTCCACTTGCGGTGGAGAAGCGCGTTAATTATAAATTTATGCTACTGTCTTTGAAGAGGTAGATTTTTACACACGACA
>CAEFZP010002223.1:0-12500 GCA_903064625.1 Mallotus villosus
AAAAATAACATGCCAAAATCATTATGTGATTAGTTGAAAGTCTGTTAATACAACTTAAAAATCCATTGTTTTTTGTGGCATGTTTCAGTGAGCACCAAATCAGAAGTCTGTAAATTATTTAAAATATATATACAGATCTATAGTAATACTGAGTGAAATCACTGTAAACTTTTAGCGCTTAAGTGTTAGAATTTTTTTGGTGCATTTGAAAATGCTTCAGACTAAAATCAGACTAACAGTATCATCGTTAAATGGTTTCTTGTGTGTACGTGTGTGTATTTGTGTGTGTACGTGTGTGTATTTGTGTGTGTACGTGTGTGTCAGTGGGATGTGTAATATAGGATGTGAGAGAAGAGTCATCTAAGTCATTTAATGTGTGATAGGAAGAAATTACTCACATCCAACCAAAATATTGACAGGCTATTAGAGTCAATATTCTCATGTTGTTTTGCGATCTCTCTCTGACGAGGTATGCATGTGTGTGTGTGTGTGTGTGCATGTGTGTGTGTGTGTGTGTGTTGCCAACCAAATCCTTGGTTGTCTCTGGGAGGACACACAGTTTTTACCATCCCTGCAGTCATGCAACACACACACCTACACACACACACACACACACACTCCGCTGTGCTGGTCGCTGTGGGAGACGACCCTCACAGGCACCTTGTGCCTTGGTAACGCCTCTGAGACGATTTAGAGAGCACTCAGTGAAGACAGAGAGAAAGAGAGAGAGAGAGAGCAAGAGATACAGAGAAAAAGAGAGAGCGAGAGAAAGAAAGTGAAAAGGCAGACAAAGACACAGAATGAGACTCAAAGAGAGACAGAGAAAAGGAATCCCTCCCACCCTGTAGAACACACGTGAGAATCAGACAGCACTAAGGGTGAGGGTTAGCACACAGCAGCTCAGACAGAGGAGAGGAGCTGCACTGAGGCACTAGGCAAGCCACAGGTCCTGAGCTGCGTGGCACTAAGCTGAGCTGGGCTCATGAAGTGCCAACTGAGAGGACGGTGAGGAGAGGAGGGAGGGTATGGAGAGAGGAGAGAGAGAGAGAGAGAGAGAGGGGAGAGATGGAGGGGAGAGAGAGAAGGGAGCGAGGAGAGGGAGGGAGGGAGGGGGAGAGATGGAGGGGGAGAGATGGAGGGGAGAGAGGGAGGGGAGGGAGGGGAGAGAGGGAAGGGAGAGAGGGAGGGAGAGGAGAGAGAGAAGAGACGAGGAGAGGGAGGGAGGGGAGAGAGGGAGGGCACAGAGAGAGCAGGTGCCAGGTGGCCAGGTGAGTTTACCTTGAAGAAGCCTTTGCAGCCCTCACAGGTACGAACCCCGTAGTGCTGGCAGGCAGCGTTGTCTCCACACACAGCGCAGGTTCCCTCCCCTGGGGGTCCCCGTGGGGGGGTGGCGAGGGCAGGCTGTCCCCCAGCAGGTTGGCACAGGGACCCAGAGCCAGCGAGCGGAAGGCCAGGCTGCTTCCCCCGGCCCCGCGGTGCAGCTGGTACATGTGCTGCTCCAGAGGCGGGCCATGGGGGTGGGGAGCCGAGGAGGAGGAGGAGGAGGAAGAGGAGGAGGAGCGTGGAAGCCCGCCCCCCAGCCCCTCGTACCCCCCCACGGTGCCCCCGCTGTGGGGAGGAGAGTGCTGGTAGAAGTGTGAGAAGCGGGGGGACTTGAGGGGGCCAGAGCCCAGGGCTTCCAGGTGGGGGTGACTGGGGGGCCCCAGGGAGTGGTCCTCCCAGAGGAAGGAGGAGCCTGGCTGGGGGGGGCAGAGAGGGAGTGGTGGGGGGTGGAGGGGGGGGGACTGTTTAAAGTACATGGAAGAGGAGGGACATGGCCTCCAGAGAGGGGGCTGAGGGGTAGCTGTCCTCCTCCTTCTTGATGGTGGGCCTGTGGGAGGGCGTCTGGTACAGGCAGGACGACTTGGGCTCGTAGCTGCCCTCCACAAACACGTTGAAGCTGGGCAGGGACGTGGTCGCTACGGCTGAGATGTCCCCCCCGCCCAGGTCCAGCTTGGTGTAGTCCGGGGTCATGAGGTCAGAGCTGTAGCTGTCGCCCGGGTAACCGAAGGACTGGCCAGAGTAGGCAGAGCCGGTAGGGGCGGGGCCCATACTGAGCCTGCACACAGGGCATGTCTACGGAGAAGGGGGGGGGGAGAGAGAGAGAGAGAGAGAGAGGGAGGGAGGGAGTAAAATTGACCATTTATTTTTTACATTTTAATAATTGTTAGACAGACAAGCACATTGTTGGTCAGTTGTTAGCGTCAAGCTCCAACACTTTTTAGCCAATTAGTGAGGATGAAAGGCAGATGAGAGGCAGAAACGACCGTAACCACAGGTGTAGGGTCAGACAACACCACTCAATAACTAAACATAACCCCACAACTACAGCCATAACCATAGAACACATTCAGTATGAAGTGACCCCCGGACCATGAGGTGCAGGAGGTTTCATCATTACGGAGCGCTTAAATCAAACATGTCTATGATAGGACATGTGTCAAGTTATAAACCGTTTATAAATAGTCAGCTGGTGTACTGAGATGCATGGTGCAGTGGGACACCTGGCTTGTGTTCGGTCACATGTGAAGGTTTGGAACATTAAGCCTTGATTTACAGTTAATGTCTGCTTATTTGTCCCTGACGCTCAAACTTTATCTTCAAATCATTTGACAAAATGGCCACACACCACACACACACACACACCCTCATTCTCACAAAGAGTCAAACAACAGGGAATATTTAGACATTAGAGATTCCACCCCAATTTGTGTTTGTTTTACAATTAAATTATTGACTGTGACAATACTACAGTAATTAGGGTTAGGGTTACAGTAATAAGGACTATACTGTACTTCTTAGTTGTGTAAGTGTGGCTTAGTGGCTGTGTGTGTGTGTGTGTGTGTGTGTGTGTGTGTGTGTGTGTGTGTGTGCGTGTGTGTTGTTGGAGAGAGGCAGATGGACTGATGTTGGACCCTTGTTAACAAACACACACAGACACACACACACAGTCACATACAGACACTCACGCATACACTCACGCATACACTCACGACACACACAGGCACACAGACAAATAGCTATCAAGGGACTTTTTACAGCATGGCTGCAGTGACATATACTTAATTCAATTAAATGACTGATTGGCGGGAGATTATTTTATTTATTGTAGTAGTTATGTGAATGTGTTTTTTAAATTCGGTCATAAATCTTCAGAAATGTAAACTACATCCAACTTTGCAGCAGGAGCGTTACATAACAAACACACACCTGTAAAGTATGGCGACTCAAGTGGTTTGCTGTTACCTATTTGTATGTGTGCGTGCGTGTGTGTGTGTGCGTGTGTGTGTGTGTCGTGGTGTGTGTGGTGTGTGTGTGTGTGTGTGTGTGTGTGTGGTGTGTGTGGTGTGTGGTGTGGTGTGGTGTGTGTGTGTGTGTGTGTGTGTGTGTGCGTGTGTGTGTGGTGTGTGTGTGTGTGTGTGTGTGTGTGTGTGTGGTGTGTGTAATCAATCGTGAGTGCTACCGCACCTAGGGTTTGCGATGTTTGCTCATCGCTCTCAAGCAGGGAACTGTCAACAGAGCGCGCGGCTCCCATTGACGCTCTGCGTGCGTTGTCGTAATCGCCCTCATTCCCCACGCGTCATATAAATGTAGACTAATATGGGCCATATCACTGCGTTCACCTAGTCGGCTTCCTCTCCGAAAAACACACAAACCCACATAGCGCACGCAACAGTCCTCATCAGGCCGCGTCAGCTGTAGTTCACGTTTCTGTAAGAAGTCCGTGGTCAATAATAAACAAAAAACTATAATAAAGCAAGTGTACACATTAAATACTATAGTTAGGCCTACTTCATAATAGCATAGGTATTTGTTTTACAGGACTTGTCATTAAATATGCGTGCTTACTTTCTTAAATCAACTTAATCCATTAAAATTGTGCAACATGCATGTCTTGGGCACAGAAGATATGTAATTATGCCATGATAAAGACTGACTAAGGGGAGTGAGGCGTTCATTAAAAGTAGTTCCGAAGACAATCAAATCATATCTGATGACTGTCTACCTTAAGGGCAAGGTCTCTACAGTTATTCAAAGACTCGCAGAAAGATCTTTATCAAGGACACTAATCTACATGTCACGGTGATTTGCCAAGTGCGCCCCGTGTTGACCGGACACGGGGTCAAGAGACAGTTAAGTTACAAAAATCAGGAAATGGGTCGCGCGCTTTCTATTCATCCACCGAATCTGGAACTCTGGTGAGCGAGTAAAGCCAGACGCGCTTTAACGTCATCACCTCGGTTTTATAACGTCATCACTTCGGTTTTATAACGTCATCACCTCGGTTTTATAACGTCATCATATCGGTTTTATTTCTATGACGGCCTTGCGAATGACCAGGCAGCTCTTCTACCACCTACGCGGAAAACACACATGCATGCGCGTCACAGGACGTCATTTCGCCATTCAGAGTCATCGGAGCAGCACACAGACAGGGTGACAGAAAAGCCCAGAAGACAGAAAGGTGAGCGGGATGCACGTGGGCTTCAGAGCAGCAGCTCATTGGCCAACAACACTTGAACCTCACGTGTCAAACTTCTCTCTCTTTAAATTGCTCCCAACCAGAATTTTAAAAACTTGCACTAAATTCAGAAACTCTTCTCTGATGTGACTGAGTCACCAAAGTGTGAAGGAACTTATCTTAGTGTGTGATGAACGATGTGTGTTTTGTGTGTGTTTTAACACAAGTGTGTGTGTGTGTTTGTTTTGACCTGGGTATAGTATAGTATTTGACTGAAAGATAGATACTGTGATAATGTAAACCCAATTTGGCTGACATATATATACCCCAACACTCCTCCTTTGACGTAGGTCAGCTTGAAGTGTAAGTGTACATACAAACATACACCGTCTGACTGAGGACCAGAACTCGGGCATCCTGTGTACATGCACACAGACACGCATCTACAGAGCAGGGCTTTCAAACACAGGTAGGTTCTACTGACCATCCTGCAGCACACCAAGACTAAGTGTTCATATGCATCTAAATGTATGGAAGTGTACGTGTGTGGAGGTGTGTACGTGTGTGTGTACGTGTGGGTGTGTGTGTGGTGTGTGGGTGGGTGGTGTCTGTAATGTGTGGGTGTGTGTGGGTGCGTTGTGTGTGTCGTACGTGTGTGTGCGTACGTGTGTGTGTGTGTGTGTGGTGTGTGTGGGTGGGTGTGTCTGTACATGTGTGTGTGTGTGTGTGTGAAAGAGAGTTGGCGGGAGGACAGAAGACAGCAAGCAGAATCAGACAGGACAGACAGGACTATGGAGGACGTCTCTAACCTCGAGATGAACATTTCAACTGGACAAACTGCAGCTGTTCCAATAACTGTGCGCGTTTGTTCATTGTCAGAATGCCATAGATCTAGCAAACAAAACATGATGTGCAGACATAAGAACACACATTCTGCTAATCAAGCTCTTATCAATGAATAGTAAACAATTTATTTTTTATTCAATGAACTACAACAACAAAATAATATATGTAAAATTCAATATTTTGTCTCTCTCTCTCATACACACACACACAGACACACACACACACACACACATACACACACACACAAGACACACACACACACACACACACACTCACACACACAGACACACACACACACAGGGCAGTGACAGAGGAGGAATCATTCAATCTATGACTGTGGCTTTTGGACAATGCGCCATTTAACACACCATTGTTGTGGTTTCAAAAGAAGGGTTAGTTAGAGATACAAAATGCGGGTGAACGCATATATATATAATATATTTAATATAACTGTGGTCACGTCTTGCCGCAAGTTAGAGACTGCCACGTGTCCATACATCACATTTAACCTCTTTGAAAATCTGAGAAAAACAACCACATGCTTCATTTGGGTAATTTATTTTGTCTCAATGGTTTGAAGACATTTAATCTCATTGAGTAATTTGGCGGATCGATATCTAGGCTACAGATTGCATTTATTTGATTTCTTGTCCTGTTTTTGTTGGCTACTCAATGCGACTTTTATCTATTTCGGTTAACAGAGGCCACATCTAGATGGACATTTAAACTCGCTACTACAGGCCTATATCGGCGCCTGTTGACAAAAACACAGACGCTATAATGATATTTCTAATCAAAGACAAAAATATTTGTTTGTTAAGTTTATCTTATTTAAGGAATATATAGGCCTATAGAGGTGAGATGAAAATGTATGTATAGTCTGTTGGATTAAAAAAAGTGTGTATAAGGAGAGTGCGAGCTAAAGAGTCAGAGAACCAAGAGGCTGATATCAGAAGAGGAGATGCGGGGGCTCGAGCGTACCTGGTGAGAAAGCTTCGCGCTGAATGGTGCTGGGTATCCGGTGACCGGGGCTTGGACAGCGCTCTTGGAGAGAGCAGATCTCAGCGCGTGGACAGCGCTCTGGGAGAGCAGATCTCAGCGCGTGGACAGCGCTCCTGGAGAGAGCAGATCTCAGCTGGATCGATGGAGGAACTTTCCGGTCGCTGGGGCTCTGAGCTCGGCAGCGCGCGCTCTTCCGAACCACGGTCTAGGGAAAAGACAAACGGGTCACGGACATCAAACCACAGGCACGCGTCCCGGAATGACTCAGACGGAAACAAAGTGGAGGATTGTAAATAAACCTAAAAGATTATAGATAGATTATACCACCAGTTACACGATCTATATCACAAGCTTACACGATCAAACTTATTTTAATAAAGAGATATTGCACAGAGGAGATGTTGTAATTAAGCCGAGGGTCAAACATGTTCTCAGTTTCTGTAACAGAAAATGAAAGGAAAAAATAGTTAAACTGACTAAAATATAGCAGCACATGTAAATGCCCCACGCCGACCTTTTTAACAGCACTACAAGTATAGTAACCTACAATAATAATGCACAATTCTACATTAAATTCAAATAGGCTACATATGCCTTCACCATAAGATTACATTAAAAACATATGGAATTAAATAGTCTAGCCTATTGAGTGGAAAGCTATTGTTATAGCGTTACAGCGTTGTTATGCACAACAAAAAAAGCTAATATAATTTAGACTTTTGGAAAGGCGCTGTTTGGGGAACGATTGACAACCAAACGAATCAATTGGATTATTGGGCAATAATTTTGTGGTCGTAAATAAATATTTAGAAACATAAAAAAATATTCTTGATTTAACCTTGTGGTACTTTATGATCAGGCCTTACAGTCCGGTATGACACCCATCTGATTTCCCAAAGCGCCATAAAGCCACAAAGCACAGTTCGGGTCTCGCGCACCTCGCTGCTGTGGAGCGCACGAGGGAATTTCAAAGCTCCGAGCGCCCCCTTTCTGCTGCTCATGACCCCGAAAGAGACGGGATCTCTGTGTTCCTGCCTCCTCACAGCTGCTTACCTTCACCATCACCAGGACTCTCTTCCCTAAAGGACCCTGTTTCACCCCAGATTAAATCAGTCGCCTGACTGTCCACAACTTGTCTTGGACGGTTGATCTGTTTTCAAATCCGAGTTTAAGACACAATTACTACAATTGATAGGCTACTTCTGCCAACTGCTTTCAGACTGTCGCCGGAAAATCAGAGTAAAACTAAATAACAACTAGTCATCTGACTTCATGTTTGAAGACGTTTACTTTGAAAATCAATTATTGCCTGACTCACTCGTCTCCGACAGCAAGCGCATCAAGTAGAGGAAATGTCGATTATACATTTGCCTTGGAGCTCATTCCTAATATCTTCCGTTTTTTTCTTGGCTATTTCGACGTTGTCCAGGACCTACACAGTATTACCTGACGTGTCTGTTTATAGTGACATATTATAGAACCCGTTTATGTTCATGTCAAAACACAGGGGTCCATGGTTCTACTCTTTATTTCTCTGTATCCGTCTCTTTCCTGCCGACCGGTGGGTGCCGGTATATTGGGGTCTCGCTCACCGGTAACCTAGAGAACGGTGAGGGAGCTGTAAAGCACGCGCCCTGGAGCGCCGGTAGCCCCCTGCGCCAATAAGCCAGACAGCGCGAGGCTTCCAGCAAACAGAAAAAGAAAAGAAGAGAGATAAAAAGAGCGAGAGAAATATATAAGTACAGTAAATTAGCCCTGAGAGCGAGACTGTCAGAGTAAGAACTGTCATCACACACGCAAAACCCACACACACACACAGAAAGAGACAGAACCGAGAAAGAGAGAGAATGACAAACGATCAGGCAGGATAAGGTCTTTAAAACTTGTAATTTAATTTGACTCAGTCCTAGGTAGGCCTGTATGTTAGACTAGCCAAGGCATGTTTGGGCTGATAAAACCTTTAACAATTTGCACAAAACTTAACCTCGGGCAAGTTGAGTGCTCAACAGTAGGATCTGGTTTTAGTGAAAAACAGATTTATTTTACAGCAGACAGGGAATTCCAGTTCTTAGTCCTTGTGGGTTTGCCAGGATGACAGCTGACATTTACGGTTGGTCTTGGGACATCTTGCCCTCCATTGATCTATACATCTGTTTATAAAACAATGACCAACGTTTTTACAATCACAACGCGTGCCCAAATATTACCTGAAAAGATGCAGGTTGTGGTAGATATATTAAAACAAATAATTCTGGGAAAATATCTACATGTTTGTGAAATTAAACTCTTAGGATAACCTCTAAAAGTTATGAAACTAACAGAGGGTTAATAGAAGGTAGTCTCAACACTACAATTCAAACATTTCAGCAAGCATTTCAGACAATGTTTTTTTTTGTGTGTGTCTACGGTACTGTCCCTGTGTGTCTCTCTCTCTTTCTCACACATACCACACCCACACACACACACACACCACACACACACATGAACACACATACACTATCCCATTCATTTAAATGATATAAAACCTTTATTAAGAAAACGCCTGCAAAGTCACATCCCAAAAAGCTTCTCTGTTCTGAGTCGCGGGCTTGAAGGATTTCTCGCTGTTCTGACCCTCTTCATTGTATGGGTGAAACGCATAACATAACCATGACAACCAGAAAGAATATGACACCTTTCCTTGGGCAAATTAAATTCAAATTCGGCTCCATCTACCCCCGGAGACACTAAAGCCACCCACAGACAGCCTACACCGACACACACAGACCAGCCTACACCGACACACACAGACCAGCATACACCGACACACACTCCCCTTTGCCGGGCTCGCAGAAGCGAAGCAACAGGTCACCATGCACGAGGAAGTTAGGAACAACGATTTAAACAAACAAACAAACAAACAACAATTCAAAACACGTAAGGACACATTCACAAACAGATCACAGTAAATGGCGTTTTCTGTGGGCATAATGTTCTCCTTAGAGTAGGCTATAAAAGAAAACCCATTCATTCATTCTCAGAAGCAAAGCTGCTACTTACTTGTTGGCTGTAGCGGTTCCGTCTTTACATATGATAATAACCTCGCATATAAAGTCACATGTGAAGGTGTGAAGGTGTGAAGGTCCCAGTATTGTTATCAAGAAGGACTAATAGAGAACATATCACTTATTATAATAACAAAAGGAGTATGCCGCGGAAGAAAACTATGTTGTTTTCTTTTTCTTTTAAGTAGGCTAATCTAAAGTTGGGTAGAATAAAGTCCTGTGTGCTAGAATTGTGTTCCGTCCGTCCGTGACTGTGTCAGTAATGATGTTTGATGTCTAAGTTGCAACGCGGGTTTGTTTATGCGCGCGGTCTGAGGGAGAAAGTCTAATAGAGCATTTATGTGAGTCTGCCTCCACATAGAGCGCCTGGTATGCGCTACGTCAATGTGACGTAATGGGAGAGGTGACGTCACCAACTGTAGCTCCCTCTCGCCGTACAGTAGGCTACCGGACACATAAGCCCCACACACAGGAGGGGGGGGAGCAAGTTGATTTTACGATTGTTGGACAAAATGACTCCGTAGGCAATCTTACTGTTTAACAGACAGGCTATTGCAAGTTGAGGTTCCATATAGATGGATGAATACGGTCTCGAAATGTATAGGCTACAGATTTGTTATATCTAGATAGATGTTTATTTCTAAAATAAGTGTTATCACAATAGTATTTGACCAGTATGGCGAAATAAATGCAAAAACAACGACAACAACGAGCATGCTTTATCAACAGGTGCACGTCTCAAAATCCTAAATACTTCTCTCCATAAGAACCTGTGTATATTAAAGGAAACAAATGGACACAGCTATTGACAGTAGGCTATTAATAGACACACTTTCCTATGGTATTTTTTATTTTTATTTCCCAAATCATATCCAACACACAAGCTTGAATTTTACAAAATATTACACTATTAAATGGCAATCATTTGAAATGCAGCTTGGTGGTTTGTTGGCCACAGTAGATTACACCTCATCAGAGCAAGTACTCAACATTTAAAGGAGCCACCTAACCCAGCCCACTACGAGGACAGCCTTTCAAGAAACGATGCGGCGTTGACAGAAACCTCAAAAATAAAAGACAGAGCACGAGCCACTGAGAACTTGTAAATCAACGACAACCAATCCCGAGATGCGTACATCTCGGCCACGTTCTAATTGTAGCCAATGATCTGGTCCCAGAGGCGGGCCCAGGACTTGACGCACTGAGGCTCGTGATTGACGCAGGCGGTGTTTCTAATTTTAGCACAGGGAGACTCGGCTGTGTGAGATAGCCGGGGACCCATTCATTGTACCGGGGCGGGCCTGACTATTTTAGAGAGGCGATTGTGATCTAGCCAAGCCAAATATAGTCGTAGACAGGTATTTTTAGCGTAAAGCGTCTCATCGTATTCATTTGGCAAAGGACGACCAAACGATATCCATGAACAGGCTACTACTATTTGTAGCTAGAAAATCTGCTACAAAGTCTGCTAACGAAATTAAAAACTGTTTATGAGATCGTTTTTCAGTCAGCTGATGTTGTTGTTTGGCTTGCTTTAGTAGAGGATTATTGTCACAAAGTGTCATGTCGCGCGCTATGGAGACTTAGACGTACAGTCCAGTTAGAAGGTCTATTTTCAACCAGCAACACGTTTGGAAAAAAGGGGAATATAACACTAGAACCGAAGCAGCATCAGAAAGATCAAATCAGGTTTGTAAACGTGATAGCTCTCCATTTGGTCGCCCGGTTTCTCACCAGTGCGCATGCAAGTTTAGATATGCAAGTTAACATTTGCATTAGCAAGGACACCAATTTAGCGTTTTGTAAACAAACAGGCTATACTGTCAATGACTGGGCTCGAATGAAGTGTGGAGAAATCACCTGATTACGGTTTGACGTGCGGGACAGAGGGGCTACTAAACAGCACCGGGGCTCCCACGGAGCGGGAATCCCCGTCTTGTAGGCGAGTTACCTGCATTCCTGCTGACAGTCTCGGTGTGCGCGCTGGAAAAGCCCTATCGGTGCCACGTGGTGTCAGAGTAGGTCCTACACGTGATTGGTCACAGTAGCTACTGATTGTTCGCAAACCGTTGAAAAAAGTGCATAATAAAGCATGCTACATGCTACATGCTACATGACAGGTCATACTTTTGTCCAACCGCATGCTGACATTGTATGCATGCCGAATGAGCATGATGTTTTCTGAAGCACTTGTTGCACACATGATGTGGGGATGTCTGACCACAGTGAAGTCCATAAAGAAACGTCCCATAACGTGTGACTCCACACTGTCTCCCTGTATGAGACCACAGCCACCTGCCACTGGCTTTGTGTGCTTCCTAGACACACTTAAGTCTTTAGATCATCGATGGTAAATAATACTGAGAGGTGTGGAGTTTCTGGAAACCTAGTCAAAGATATGACAAGCGTGACCAGTGAACTGATTCTGACATGCTCAGAACCTCTCACAGTATGTCACTGTGCCTGTCTAAATGATTTCAAAGGTTGCTGGTTTCGTTGTAAAGTGGCAGTTGACAGTTAGTCGGGATGATCACTTTTGCCTGTTTTATTTTGGATTGTTGGAAACTCTTACGATCGATCATACTGAAGGGTAGAATGTTCGATTTAATGGTTCCAATACACCACTGCATCTGCTGCTGCTGGCTCTGTTCTATCAAACAACCCCCCCACCCCCACTCCAATCTAGCCTCCTTATAAGCATCCTCCGTTTCCTTCCTTCCTTCCTTCCTTCCTACCTTCCTTCCTTCCTTCCTTCCTTCCTTCCTTCCTTCCTTCCTTCCTTCCTTCCTTATATGGTTTATGAATAATACAAACTGACAACATTGCTTCTACTAGATCAGATATATTACAAATGCACCTCCCCCCACATACACACACCATGAATCCATGTGATTAGTGTGTGTGTGTCAGTGTGTGTGTGTGTCAGTGTGTGTGTGTGTCAGTGTGACCATAGACCCTGCTCTGACCTACCTATAATGACGTGACAGGGTCTCTCCGTATAATACAGGCCAGATTAACCTGCTTTCTTATTTCAACAGACAAACGGAAGAGATTAGGGATTACATTTCAGGTGTGATGACAGAGATGTGAGTGTAAAATGTAATCCC
>CAEFZP010002223.1:15000-20564 GCA_903064625.1 Mallotus villosus
TATGTGAACATGAAAGGAATCTGTAGTGTATGCAAGACTGATTTTAAGGCAGGTCAACCTGATAACATGTGATGCTGTATTCACACAACCTTACTTGCACCCTGATTGAGTGGGAAAAGAGCAGGTGGACATGTGTCAGGATCGCACGTTGCAGTGGTGTGTGTGCACGGGAGGCCTAGTGGACAAGCCTCTTCTTCTGTGGTGTGTGTGCACGTTAGGCCTAGTGGACAAGCCTCTTCTTCTGTGGTGTGTGTGCACGTTAGGCCTAGTGGACAAGCCTCTTCTTCTGTGGTGTGTGTGCAGGGGAGGCCTAGTGGACAAGCCTCTTCTTCTGTGGTGTGTGTGCATGGGAGGCCTAGTGGACAAGCCTCTTCTTCTGTGGTGTGTGTGCACGGGAGGCCTAGTGGACAAGCCTCTTCTTCTGTGGTGTGTGTGCACGTTAGGCCTAGTGGACAAGCCTCTTCTTCTGTGGTGTGTGTGCACGTTAGGCCTAGTGGACAAGCCTCTTCTTCTGTGGTGTGTGTGCAGGGGAGGCCTAGTGGACAAGCCTCTTCTTCTGTGGTGTGTGTGCATGGGAGGCCTAGTGGACAAGCCTCTTCCTCTGTGGTGTGTGTGCACTGGAGGCCTAGTGGACAAGCCTCTTCTTCTGTGGTGTGTGTGCACGGGAGGCCTAGTGGACAAACCTCTTCTTCTGTGGTCTGTGTGCATGGGAGGCCTAGTGGACAAACCTCTTCTTCTGTGGTGTGTGTGCACGGGAGGCCTAGTGGACAAGCCTCTTCTTCTGTGGTGTGTGCACGTTAGGCCTAGTGGACAAACTTCTTCTTCTGTGGTGTGTGGAGTAGACCAAGTCTGCTCACCCCACTGGCCTTCAAACGTCCCTGAGCCCCTCTGGTCTCTCCCTGGTGGACGTCGCTGCTCCGCCCTTCACTTCATAAGACTAGATGGAGGTGTGTTTCAAGGCACTCCCTTTGACCTTTGACCTTTCTCAACAACAAGTTGACCTTCAGCATGTCTCTGACTCATCATATCAACAGTGTGATGCATGCTCTATCAAAACTGACATTTACCACTCGATACCAAGGCTCCAGTCTGTGCCCATGTGTGAGCATCAGCCCTGTACCCTCTTCCCGGCAGCCCCACAGCATGCCATGAGTCACAATGTACCGGAGAGATTCCCTTTGACGTGATACAAAAGCCAGATTAAAAAAAGAGAGTTAAACAGGGTTGTCCTGATGAGTAGCTGCCCAACTGCATACCTGAGCGGCAGGTGTGCTCACGCTCCTGTTCCTGGCACCATGTGGGTGTCTCTTAAGCAATGAGCATTTGATGCAATGGTGATGGAAACTACACTGTGATCTACACACTACTAGTGATGGAAACTACACGGCCTTGCACACCTCACATCAAGAAGAACCCTAACCCTAATGAAGGTTTCTATCACACCAACGAACCAAGAGTCCAAACATTCAGAAACATTCAGAAACATTACTGACCAAACATTTAGATAACAGAGTCTGGCCTGACGCTGCATGTGACTCACATCCGGTGAGGAAGAAGATTATTCAACACAGGGTCCAGGGGAGGGTCTGATGGTCTGATGGTCTGCACACTCTCTCTCTCTCTCTCTCCTCTCTCTCCGTCTCCTCTCTCTCTCTCTCTCTCTGCTCTCCTCTCTCTCGTTCTCTCGTCTCTCTCTCTCTCTCTCTCTCTCTCTCTCTCTCTCCTCTCGCTCTCAGTCTCGTCTCTCTCTCTCTCTCTCTCTCTCTCTCTCTCTCGATCTCCCTGTTCTGCATGCTTTTGTGTTGTAGAGGAAGCCCATGTGAGAGAGAACATGCAACCATGTGGGCACAGAGAGAACATGCAACCATGTGAGCAGAGAGAGAACATGCAACCATGTGAGCAGAGAGAGAACATGCAACCATGTGGGCACAGAGAGAACATGCAACCATGTGAGCAGAGAGAGAACATGCAACCATGTGAGCAGAGAGAGAACATGCAACCATGTGGGCACAGAGAGAACATGCAACCATGTGAGCAGAGAGAGAACATGCAACCATGTGGGCAGAGAGAGAACATGCAACCATGTGGGCACAGAGAGAACATGCAACCATGTGAGCAGAGAGAGAACATGCAACCATGTGAGCAGAGAGAGAACATGCAACCATGTGAGCAGAGAGAGAACATGCAACCATGTGAGCAGAGAGAAAACATGCAACCATGTGAGCAGAGAGAGAACATGCAACCATCCGAGCACAGAGAGAACATGCAACCATGTGAGCAGAGAGAGAACATGCAACCATGTGGGCACAGAGAGAGAACATGCAACCATGTGAGCAGAGAGAGAACATGCAACCATGTGAGCAGAGAGAGAACATGCAACCATGTGAGCAGAGAGAGAACATGCAACCATGTGGGCACAGAGAGAGAACATGCAACCATGTGAGCAGAGAGAGAACATGCAACCATGTGAGCAGAGAGAGAACATGCAACCATGTGAGCACAGAGAGAGAACATGCAACCATGTGAGCAGAGAGAGAACATGCAACCATCCGAGCACAGAGAGAACATGCAACCATGTGAGCAGAGAGAGAACATGCAACCATGTGAGCAGAGAGAGAACATGCAACCATGTGAGCAGAGAGAGAACATGCAACCATGTGAGCAGAGAGAGAACATGCAACCATGTGGGCACAGAGAGAGAACATGCAACCATGTGAGCAGAGAGAGAACATGCAACCATGTGAGCAGAGAGAGAACATGCAACCATGTGAGCACAGAGAGAGAACATGCAACCATGTGAGCAGAGAGAGAACATGCAACCATCCGAGCACAGAGAGAACATGCAACCATGTGAGCAGAGAGAGAACATGCAACCATGTGAGCAGAGAGAGAACATGCAACCATGTGAGCAGAGAGAGAACATGCAACCATGTGGGCAGAGAGAGAACATGCAACCATGTGAGCAGAGAGAGAACATGCAACCATGTGAGCACAGAGAGAACATGCAACCATGTGGGCACAGAGAGAACATGCAACCATGTGAGCAGAGAGAGAACATGCAACCATGTGAGCACAGAGAGAACATGCAACCATGTGGGCAGAGAGAGAACATGCAACCATGTGAGCAGAGAGAGAACATGCAACCATGTGGGCAGAGAGAGAACATGCAACCATGTGAGCAGAGAGAGAACATGCAACCATGTGAGCACAGAGAGAACATGCAACCATGTGGGCACAGAGAGAACATGTGCCTGGACAAACAGACAGAGAACATGCAAACTCCACACAGACAGGCACTGTAACTCACCAGATTCAATATTCAAGATATTTATTGTCATGTATACAGTTAACAAGTTAGTCCTCCTTCCACATAATTTCAATTACAGAAAAAAAACACAAAAAATAGAGAATAAATATACAGTCAAAATAAAATAAATTAAAATAAGGCACATCAATGAAATGACAGTTTCCTGAGTGTTTAAAGTGCGTTGTTAGTCATAGTTCAGTATGTGTGTGTCTTTGTATACTTGTGTGTAGTGGGGCTGTTTTCATTTCACCAGAGCACAGAATATGAGGGAATCGAACCCATTGACCTTCGTGAGGTTAGGGTTAGGTTGCTCTGACACACAACTGTTACTTGCTCACATCATCATGAAATAAACAACCAAACGTAGTAGTAATTTACCGGTTAGGATTACCGTAATTATGTGACTCATATGTCCATGAACTTTAAGTGTGAAAACAAAAGTGACGAGTTCAGACAGGAGTGATCTTGACATCTAATCCCAGAAATGAGAAGCTAGTTTGGGCTTGTTTGGGCTAAAACACTAACGCTCTAACAACACTAACCTAACACTAACCTAACACTAACCTAACACTAACCTAACACTAACCTAACACTAACCTAACACTAACCTAACACTAACCTAACACTAACCTAACACTAACCTAACACTAACCTAACACTAACCTAACACTAACCTAACACTAACCTAACACTAACGCTGTCTGTAGTTTGGGCTTGTTTGGGCTAAAACACTAACGCTCTAACAACACTAACCTGATGTAACCCAGGGTTACATAACACCTTTTAATTTACTCAGAATTTAATCAAAACCCATAGAATAGTTGTTACTTGTCAGAGGGAGATACATAGTTTGTGTATATTGTCGTTTTAAATAGTGACACAAAAAACTGATAGACATATAAGAGAAAAGTATTGCAATGTGCATTTATTTGATGGTTTTCTGATTAATATGGTGTGATTTGTTTAATCACCTGTCAATTAAAAAGATCGCTTGGCAACTGTTCTGGCTCAGTAGCCAATAAGAAATTAGACCCGCCTCTTCTAACCGTCAGTAGACGGCAGCTACGGTGATTCTTCCTTTTCGGGACGAGCCACAGAGACATCGACCGTTGACAACTGTTTTTAAACAGTTGGCCAAATAAACAAAGAGATTCCCCCGTCATTAAAGTCCCGAAAAGCCCGCACCGTGATATCGAAACCCTTGGTGAGTCTCCCGGTGAAAATATTAGATTGAGAATTGTGTTCTTAGTGTGATAAATAACACGCTAACGAGCCGCTAACTAGCTGCTAACTAGCCGCGGCTAACGCTTTTAGCTAACGTTCTAGCATAGCACGCAGTGACACTGCACTTGGCGTGCCGTGACTGATCTAGGGGAGGGGATGTGAGGCCCGTTGCTGAGGCTGCGGTTCTGCTGGCCGGACTGTAGGTTTAGCGGTGGGTTGAGCATTTTTTCCACTGTGTGATGTTGCGGTGTGTTGATGTGTCAGTGATGCTGCTAGCTGTGTTTATTTGCCTTATGGTGAAAAACAATATGAGCTGTAAAGCTGTGAGTTAAAGGTGCTAGCTTTGAAATGATAAATTATTCCAGTGACTAATCTATAGCTTGCTGAGTATAGAACAGAATGGAAATACAATTTAAATGGGTTTTTGAAGTGTTTTAATTGAACAGATTTATATATAGAGTTAAAAGTGTCAATCATTTATGTTTTACACTGTGTTAAGTTACCTAGACTATGATATGATTTATAGAAAAGTGACTGAAATGTATTAGATATTAATGAGTCTTTTGGCTTTGTTGTCAAGGCCGGGTTTTTTTTTGTGTGGATTCGGAACGTCTGTATCCTGCCCGCCCTCCCTGGAGTCCCGCAGTGGTGTGCAGACTGGCGAGCTACCCCATCGGAGAGACCCTTTTGGATCCTGAATAAGGCAAATTCGATTAGTTTCTGCAGGAGTGTAGGGACAAGAGACTTTGACATTTTAGATATTTTAGAATAGGCTGATCTCATTTTTTTTCTGTGTAATATATTGTCATTGAACTGTGTGATTTAGAAATGTATTAGGAATTAGTCTTTTGAAATCTGTTTTCGGTATTTTATTTTGAAAGGGTTGACTCTTTTCCAGAGTCTTTGCCTAAGAGCAAGGTGTTTTAATAGTACAAACTTCCTGGTTTCAGTGAGAGTATATAATAAATAAATAGCAACCTAAATATAGATTACTTCTTATTAAATAAGAGAAGTGGCCATAAATTAATTAATA
>CAEFZP010002224.1:0-160683 GCA_903064625.1 Mallotus villosus
GAGAGAAGAAAGCGAGAGAGACGAGAGAGAGATAGAAAAAGAGTGGTTGCTGAGGCCTCTCAGGGGTTTTGAAGGTTGGATTTCATCTCCACAGTCGTTCTACGAGACGGTATTAAAGCCTTCAACCACAACATTCTTTGAACAGGACACATACAGTGGAAGAGTGATAAACAAGTTTCTGAGAAATACCTTTCGACATCTGGCAGGCAACACAGAGAGAGGAACATTATAATTACACCCCCCTCGTACACAGTCAGCGTACACAGGGTAGCATTTACAGGTAGTATGATTCAATACCAAACTATGTTGATGTTTCATCCACAGCATTGCGGATGTCAGAGTACTACAATTACTCAACACAGACGCATCGAGGACAAAAATACAGGTACTTATTCAACATGGGCCGTTGTTGTGACTGTACACAGACCCAAAGCTTGGGACACACCTGTGTAATAGCGGGTTGACCCACCCAGTCAAACATAACTCAACGCAGGAAGTGGGTGTGACTGCGCTTTCACAAGCAGGGGCGTGGCCTCCTAAAAACATGTTCTCACCCGTGCACCGTGGGACAAGGATCAAAGGTCAAGATCACCCAGCCCTTTCTTGGGCGTAGGTTACAGTAATATCTGATCATTATAAACCCTGGAGGCGTGCTTAATTAGCATGATATATTAGTATACGACACATTTATTTGTTCACTGCCACCTTCAGTTTCATTAAATTACTTTCCCCTGAGCTTTAGAAGTGAAATGAACGTGTTTTCACTCTTCTGATTCTTGAGTTTGGAATGGACTGTACTGTTAACACAAGCAAATAAAGGAAACATAAATATACTGTTTTCAAATGTGTTCGAGTGTTTCAGCAGCGCCTAAATGATATATGTATGTTCTTTACATGACGGCTTGCGGATAATAGCGTCCTTTTTTAAGTGCGTCAGTAACCTTGTTTCCAGACACTGTTGAGTTATGCCGTACGCTTCCAGAGACAGTCTGGTATGACATGGACTCTATGTCTCATCTCTCGATCTCTCTCTCTCTCCCTCTCTGTCTCTCTCTACTCTCTCTGTCTCTCTATCTCTAGTCTCTCTCTCTCTCGTCTGTCTCTCTCTCTCGATCTGTCTCTGCTCTCTCTCTCAGCCATCGCGCTTGTAATGACACGAGACAGCCTGTGAGGGCTCATCGTGTGTGTGCGTGACACAGTCAGAGTGTGATGCGATCGAAGGGATGCAGGAGAGAGAGAGAGAGAGAGATGCAGCGACTGGTGAGAGAAGACGATGGGCGTGCAGGGGAGAGAGAGCAGAGAGAGCGACGAGGACTGCAGACGGCCGAGAGATGGGCCGGCGTGCAGGGAAGCAGAGAGATTCGAGACTGCGAGATGATGAGGATCGCAGCGAGAAGATTGAGAGCGGAGGAAAATGAGACCGTGACGAGTCTATGAGGCGAGTAGGAGATGGAGCACGCAGCAGGGCTGCGGGGACGGACGAGAGAGAGAGAAGAGGGATCGTGAGAGGTGAGACGGGACGGATCCGAGGGCAGAGCGAGAGGCGACACCGGATCCGAGGGAGAGGGACCGAGCGGACGAAGGGACGAGAGGGATGAGAGGGAGCGCCGGAGCAGGGAGAGGGAGACGGTGAGCTCTGCAGCGGAGCAGAGCGGCGGAGAGAGGGAGATGCGGCGCGGAGTTGGCGATAGAGAGGCGAACTGGTGACTCGATGAGGGACGATCGAAGCGAGGGATGAGAGGGCAGCAACGATATAGCTACAGAGGAGAGAGCGCGAGAGGGAAGGCAGGGAGCGACGATGGGAGAGACGAGGGAGAGGCGAGTGAGAGCGGAGAGGGAGAGGGAGAGGGAGAGGGACGAGGGGAGAGGAGGGAGAGAGAGAGGGAGAGAGAGAGAGAGAGAGAGAGAGGACCCCCATGGGGCACACTACTGCCCACTTATCAGACTCCGCCTAATCTGCAATCACACCAGCCACTTCAGGTCCGCCAGCCAAAACAATGGCTTTGTTCGCCCTCGCAATGGAAACCAGTCGTTCCAGTGCTGAGTCAAATATTTACCGCCTAATGGAATGTGTGTCGGGGCCACCACTCTACTGCTGCCTCTACTCAACAACACCGGGTCAGGAGGAAGGGGGTCTATCTCTACCTGTATCTCTCTCGCGTGCGAGACGCGTCGAGAGAGCGCTCTCGCGAGCTGCGCTCGTGCGCGCTACGCGCGTGCGTGCGCGATGTCTCTGCGCGTGCCATAGACTGTGCGGGCCGGCGCGCGTCGTCATCTCGTCTCGTGAGCCATCTCTGCGGGCACGGGACCACTCGCCACGTCTCGCCACACACACATCACACACACACACACCACACACACACACACACACACACTCACACACACTCACTCTCACACACACACACAGAAAAAACACACACATACTCTCTCTCTCACACACACACACACACACAAGGGATGACTGATTGGCAGTCACATGACAACACAGTGCTGAATGGTCAGATTGCGAAACGTCGGAATCTAAACGAAGGGAAGCCGCTCCTGTGTCGGATGGGTTGTTTCTAGTAGCCAAGGTCCTGACACCACCAAGGAGGCTCGGCCATGACATCACCTCACACAAGAATGAGTCCTTTGTCATGTGGTCTGTCGGTAAGCAATGAATTGATTACACTGAGGTATTTACTGGGGAGTCAGCGCCCTTACTGATAAAACTGTAACTAATCGGCACTCCCTGTCAGTCTACCCTCTTCCTCTGTGCCTCCCACCTTCTTCTCTGACATCATACCTGATGTCATTTCCTGCCTAGCTACTAGGGGTTAGTTGAGAAACTGATGCAACATTCCCGAAAGGAATATGACAGAGCAGAACAAAATGAGCTGTCCTTGGGGGTGGGTGAGGGGCAAAGGGGTGGGGTGTGAGGGGCAAAGGGGTACTTGGAAATCAGCCTGAACTGGGGGTCAGCGACCTTGAGACACAGCGGAACACTCATGCAGCCATATCTGACCACCGTTGACCTTCCTTTTATTAAAGCAGACACAACTCACAGAGCCCAGCCCCACCCCCGCTCCCTCACACACACACACGAGCACACACACGCGAGCACACACGAGCACACAGAGACTCCACAAAAGGACGGCTGAAATATAGGCCCATTATTCCATCCAAAATACGACCGTTTTTTTCTTCATTATTATTATTCTGATAAGAGATTTCTAATAATTTCCATCTGACAAGTCTTAAACAATGGAGAGATGGTTGTTTATTGTCTTTGACAGAGAAGAGAGACGATAGATTGATTTCCAAGATGAAATTGTTTGGGAATGGCTGCCTTTTTAATCTCCTTTGAGTAACGAGACACACAATTAGAGGGAGACACGGTCATTATCATGATCATTATCTACATTAAAGAACGAAAGGGAGTAAATATTTCAATGAGTAATACTTTTAATGAGCCAACTGCTCCGAGATAAACTATATTTTCCTCCCTTCACAGACACTCCATCTACACTGTGTCCACATCGCGTGAAGAACATAGTTTGCAAGCTAATTTCACAGCTTTGCAAGACAATCGCAAGAAATGGTTTTGTAGGATCCCAGGTCTTTCCAGTACCATGACAAGGCACATGTGAAAGCAAAGTCTGGGACAACACAGTTGTTAAAGATGAAAGGAGTTTGGAGATGAAGGTGGTTGTGGGGCTTTGGCCTGTGACATCACAGCAGGACACAGATCGGCCATGGCACGGGTTAACCCCTTGTGCTGCCCCTTATGAGGTCACAATGACTGAAGGGTCACAATGACTGAAGGGTCACAATGAAGATAACACAAGGGTTAAGGTTACATGCTGTGGTGGCACTTCAAGGCTTTAACGTAGAACTTAATACCTGGGACACACCACCTTTATCAGTAATAATAGCCAGATATTTAAAGTAGCAGCATCGCAATGTACAGTCAAATGTGGAAAGTATACTGGTTGAAGAAAAAAAATTGGCAGTCAATTCTATGGATCTCACTTTGAACTGGAGTTGATGATAAGTGGGCTGTGAGTGAATCTGGTGTGAGGGTGAGGGTGACGAATGAACAGTGGAATCTTTCATGAAAGGACAATCACTGATGACTAAATGTGTATCCTGACTATGAAAGGACAGACTCAAATTGGGAACTTGAATTAGCAAATGTGGTATAATAAATTCTAGAGTAATTTGGAGATAAGGCCAATTCTAATTTAACATAAGGAATAATTAATTGGCACTGTCAGAAATGTCTTAACAAGACCACTTAGTATGCACGTACGATTTGAAAATGTGAGTTCGAATTAGAATTGTAAACGTGTTTCGCCCGAGATCACATCTCGTTTTCAAACGTAAAAACCCCACACAGTTGAAAGGATAATTAAGAAATTAAAATGTATTATCTAATCAATGCAGTAGACCTATTAGCCACTTATTAGCAAGTCACATATTGAGAGAAGGATGGTAAAGAGAGGGATCGGAGTTTACCCAAAAAGTAGAAGTATTATTGAAATATTTCCACAGGATAAAAGCTATATATGGAGAACAGACACTGTTCAGTCCTTAACATTTAAGGCTGGATATCCTTGTGTGCTTTTCTTTCCTTGTCAAAACCCCTAATGGGACACATCATCTATTGTTGACTTATTTGGTATAAGGAACTGAAGGCGGGCAGCACAGTTCATATCAGAAAATCACATCAATGAAACACAGTGTTGAATTCAATAGAGCACAGAGAGATAAGCAGTCTTGTGTGTGTGGCGGCACGTATCCTAGTGCAGAAAGGACAAAAGAAAGGGAAAAAACGAAACCGGCAGCAAAGCAAAGGAGTAGAGAAAGACGAAGACAGAACGAGGGAAAAAGAAAGACACAGAAAGACAGACAGAAAAAAAAGAGAAAACCGAGAAAGAGAGAGAAAAAGCAGAAAGCGAGAAAGGAAAGAAAGAAAGACAGAAAAAGAGAAAGAGAAAAAAGAACAAACAGAGAGAAAGAAAGAGAGAAAGAAGAAAGGAAAAAAAGAGAGAAAAAGAAAGAGAAGAAAGAACAAAAGACCAAAACAGACAGAGACAAAACACCACCCACAAAACATCATCCCCCTCCCTCTTCCCCCTCCCTCCCTCCCTCCCTCCCCCTCACCCTCCCCCGTGCTGTCCCTGTTCAGAGCTGCGGGCTCCCAGCGGACTGGGAGGAAACACTGGTGGATGCGGCTGGTTGCCATGGAAACTTAATAAGCCACCAGCTGTAGTGGGACTGGGCGACGGTGAGCATTGAAGCATGGCTCTAAAGGAAATGAATTAAAAGCTGTAGAGAAAAAGAGAGATAGATAGAAAAAGAAAGAAAGAGAGAAAGAAAGATGGAAGAGGTATGAGAAAAAACAGAAAGGGGGAGAGAGAGAGAGAGTGAGAGAGTGAGAGGGACAGAGAGAGAGAGGGAGAGAGAGAGAGAGAGGAGAGAGAGAGAGAGAGAGGGGAGAGAGAGAGAGAGAGAGAGAGAGAGAGTAGAGACAGAGTGAGAGAGAGATGTGAGAAAGAGATGCTGATAAAGTTAGATAGAGAATGAATATGGAGAACGGAGAGAGAGGGAGGACGTGAGACACAGAACAACACAACCTCAAGACGCAATTAAACATGTTTGTGAAGTCCGCATCCATTGTCCTCTCGCACGCCCGAGAGAGGGTCTGAAGGTTAAACGTCTGTCTGCGTTGTCACGGCGATGCGTCGCCTCTCTCTCTTGTCACCGAGTGACCGGCAGCCGACGGCGACCGCATTTTTTACCCTCTCTCCTACAATTGTCATTGCCTTGTCTGTCGGGCCATTATCTGCACCTGTCTCCCAGCGAGAAATTGATGTGGTGCTGGCTGTCATACCTCAGATGCATCCTACGGCCTGTCTGTTGCCAAGTATCCTTTACGCCGCGTAAATCTTTCATTAGCGGCTAGCGCTATAAATCTATCATTAATTATCGGACTTGGCATTTACAGGGGGACTGTGATTGATGGCTCGGATGGCTGGGAGCATGGTGTTGACTGTTTAGGGTGCAGATCTATACTGTCGGCCCCAACAAGGAGGATTCCTCTTAGCTTTTATTTATAAGGGGTTCGGGCCGCTCATCCATCCAGCTAACCCGATAACATTGCTCTGCTGGTGATAAACAGCTTCATCTTCATTCAGCCACGTCTCTGAGGGGTCCGTCTCCACGCGCTGTGGTCGCTTCTCAGATCATCGCTCTTCAGACGCGTTCTCCTCTCGCTGAGGGCTTCTCTCTCACTCTCTTCTTCTGCTTTTTTTCTACTTCGTCCAGAACCTAAAGAGATCCAAATTAATCTGGCTCCCCGAAGGCGACAACGCTGCAGAGTGTGTAACTCGTCCCACGTGCGGTACTGTCTGGAGTGTGTGTGGTTTGTGTGCGTGTACTGTGTGTGTGTGGTGTGGTGGGTGGTGTGTGTGTATGTGTGTGGGTGGTGTGTGTGGTGTGTGTTTGTGTGTGTGTGTGTGGGGGTGGTTGTGTGTTTGTGTGTGTGTGTGGGTGGTGTGTGTTTGTGTGTGTGTGGGTGGTGTGTGTGTGTGTGTGTGTGGTGTGTGTTTGTGTGTGTGTGTGTGTGTGGGTGGTGTGTGTTGTGTGGGTGGTGTGTGTTTGTGTGTGTAGGCGTGCGTGTACTGTGTGTGTGGTGTGTGTTTGTGTGTGTGTGCACACGTGCTAGATAAACATACAGAACATCTGGACGTACAGCCCTCAGCTGATTCTATGATGAGGTCATGTATGTACTCATCTCACGAGAGCAGGTGATACATGACCTCCCCAGAGACATGGCAATGACCTTGCTTCACACAGGGTTCATCGTCCTCCACTCTTAGACAAACACAAGATGAAAAGATCATCATAATTGAACCGTCCAGGACATCCTGAAAGAGTTATGGATAATAATCCCAGACCCAAGGGTCAAGGGTCAACGCATAGTCAAGTGGACATCAGTTGATTGAAATCTGTGTCACCGCAATCCTCTGTGATTGTTGATACAACTTTAAACTCTGATACTATTTAACTTTGGTATTTCCAATGAAGATGTAGGTCCTTGAAGACAACAGAGGGTTGTTAGGGGTTGTTATTTTCCATTAAGTGAAGCCGAACCTTGGAGCTGAACCTTGGTTTTCACTCAACGTTTTGTTACCGGAAGGTTGTCAGGCTACAGAGACATTTCAACCGAACACGGAGGTGGGACCTTGAACCACAAATAAAGAAGAAGGAGAAGGACAAGAACAAGGAACGGTTGTATAAACTGTGTTTACGTTTGTGTGTGTGTGTTTGTGTGTGCGTGTGTTATTGTTGTGTATTGTTTATTTCATGATGTGCGAAGGCCTATTGTGTCTACCATGATGCTGGTTTGTCAGCTGGATTTGAGGAGGAAACTAATATGGCTGAAGAAGAAGCCACACACACACACACGCACCCACACACACCCACACACACACACACACACACACACAACACACACACACACACACACACCACACACAGACACACACACACATACACACACACACACACACACCCACACACCCACACACCCACACACACACACATACACACAGACACACACACACACACGCACACACACACACCCACCCACACACACACACACACACACACAGAGCTAGACAGTTGTTGTGTTTGTCATTATTCCAGTCAGTGTCACAGTGGAATGGGGAAGTCAGCAGGTTCCATTAAGACCCTGGCTGGCTACAGTCTGGCCTCACCAGAGCTCCAAGCTGAATAGGGGTTATTAGAGGTGCCTGACCATAAATGACCTCTGCTGTGTTTTGGCCCGGAAAGGTTATTATGTGAAAGCAGTGACAGGACTGAGGTCCGGCTTCTCTTTATTATGAACAGCCGGCTGTTTTTAAAAAGACACGACCAGAAAGATGGAGAAAACATCCGCGTCCGTCTGCCATGCCGGCGTTACCGTCTGTGTCACTCCACACCACCGGAACCTTTTCATTTCACAACTGTCAAGCCAGTGACGTTTGATCCCACGAAAACATTCGTGTTTTTGTTGACACCTGTTCCATTTAATGCAGGGTTTCCCCCAGCACTTTGCAGTTAAGGTGGCCGCCTAAACAACTCACACCTGCCGCCTTAACTACATCCTCCCAAAAAAGAAAAGTGTTTGCATTAGTGTATTGCACAACCCCCTCCCCCCCCCCACCATTAGTCTATCGCAAAAACTAGTGCCAATCCACCCCGGTCGGACGGCAAACCCCCCCCCTACCACCTTAACTAAAATTTTCTGCAGGAAACCCTGTAATGTATCAGACAGCTAGCATCTACAGACTGTTCCAGAAGCACGCTGCAGCCTGGTAACGCTCACCACGGTAACGCTCGTATGGAACTCTCAGGAGACACAATAGGAGAATTAGGATTCACCCAGCGTGGAGTCCATAGTGCTCCTCTAAATTACGTCTGTGTGGAACCCTTCAGGCTACAGCCTATTAGCTCCCTAACAGGAGATGTTCAGCCAATAGGGGCCTGGCGTGTTTCACACTCTTCTACCAGACGGTTATGATATGGATTACCATGACAGCAAGTCAATAACACCCAGATCCAGGTTTTATCTGGATTAGGCTTCTCTCTCTATCAGGTTCCTATTGTTCTTGTTTGTTTTCAGCTTTTGTTCTGTGCTCATAAATTGAATTTATAGCCCTGTCTTGCACGTCCTGTCTCGTGACAAGGAGATGGAGAGAAGCAGGGTGATGGGACTAGATTTCTCCCAAGCTCCGTGCTTAACTTCATCACAGCTCTGAGCTGTCAATCAGAGCATGGGGAAGACTCACTAAGCACTGTGTGGGGGTCAGGTGGCTGAGCGGTTAGGGAATCGGGATATTAATCAGAAGGTTGCCGGTTCGATTCCTGGTGTGAAGAATGACGTTGTGTCCTTGGGCAAGGCATTTCACCCTACTTGCCTCGGGGGGAATGTCCCTGTACTTACTGTAAGTCACTCTGGATAAGAGCGTTTGCTATGACTAAATGTAAATATGATGTATTGAGTTTTATATTAAATGACTATTTCATTACCTTGCATTTAAGACAGCGGTATTTCTACTGCAGGTCACTCATCTTTCTCTCTACCTCAGTGAAAAGCTTAGATATAGTTAACCATCCAATCAGAAAGACCCAATTATAACCCCATCCAATCAGGATGCTCCAATTATAACCCCCTCCAATCAGACGGCAACAGACGGAGCTCTCGTCACAGTTGGATTCCAGGCTGCCCTTCTGAGACCACCTGTCCCGCGCCGCTGAACACCCCCACCAGAATCACTCGTTAGACAAGATGCACAATCAGCAGGCATTTTTCCAGCAAAGATACTAAATTACGTTTACGTTTTAGCTCGCCTCATTTTGATCAGCCACCGCGGCATTCAGAAGGAAAAACACTTTGATTTAGTTTCACAGACTTTCACTGTATTGGAGGCCCTCCTGCTGAGCGTGTCTTGGTGGCTGTTCACTGAGGAGATGGGAGGGGGGGGGAGGGAGGGGGGGAGGGAGGGGAGGAGGGGGGAGGAGGGGGGCGTCAAATTGGTCTCCGAACGAAAGTGTTCATTGCTCATCCTGTCTTCAGCACTCGAGTGAATTTGAACTTGTTTCACGTGCGAGGTGAATCCAATCTGCCCGACCAGAAATACTTCAGACGACACTCAAAGGGACAGTGCTCTCGATTCTTTCCTCCCTTCGATGACAGCCTCTGACGCGTCCTTTATTGTTAAAAGCGATTCAGTTTTTGACTTTTTGGGACTTTCGAATACAGGGTAAAAGGGATTTGTTTCAGCTTCGGAGTTGGCAGAATGAAATACATAAAAATGATACCATGTAGTCGACCTGCTGCTGGCTGGCTGCACTGACGTGGCGCACAGTAACAACGCTGAACGTGTTCTTAGCTGGAAAACAATACGAGACCAAATAATGCATGAGAGACGTGTGAGTGGGGGGGGGGATGCCATGCCCACCAAACACAAACAGAAATAATTCATCACACACACTGTTCTGTGAGTGAGCTGCAGCTAGATCCACAGTACAGTGTGACATCCCAGGCAGGTCACCTTTGATCCCACATAACATCACTTGAAAACCTTTCTGGCCCTTTCTCTGCAACTCCCCAGCCACCTTGCACACACTCTATATACTGACAATGCTGACAAAGAACAAAAACGTCATATTTCACCATTAGAACACCAGTAATAGCTGCCTGGACTCGAGCCCTAATTTCAAGCTGAGAAAACAATTCTGTCATTTTCCACGCTTGTGTAAAACCATCTCAATCTCTCACTCTCTCTCTCTCTGTTTATGTCTCTCTCCCACGTTCTCTCTCTGTCTCTCACTCTGTTTATGTCTCTGTCTCTCTCCCTCTGTCTGTCTCTCTCACTGTCTCTCCCTCTCCTCTCTCTCTCTCCTCTCTCTCTCTCTCTCTCTCTCTGTCTGTCTCTCTCACTGTCTCTCCCTCTCTCTCTCTCTCTCTCTCTCTCTCTCTCTCTCTCTCTCACTGTCTCTCTCTGTCTCTCTCTCAGTTTATGTCTCTCTCTCACTGCCTCTCCCTGCCTATCTGTCTGTCTCTCACTGTCTCTCCCTCTCTCTCTCCCTCTCTCTCTGTCTGTTTATGTCTCTCTCTCACTGCCTCTCCCTGCCTCTCTGTCTGTCTCTCACTGTCTCTCCCTCTCTCTCTCTCTCTGTCTGTCTCTCACTCTCTCTCCCCTCTCTCTCTCTCTCTCTCTGTCTGTCTCTAACTTTCTTGACGAGCAAAAAGCATATGTTGAGGCTCAAATCTGAAAGCACATCCATCATGTCGTACCATTAGTGTTCAGAAGGCCAATTACGAATCCTCCCAAGCACTCAGAGTCACTAAACGCAGGCCTTCGATTAGAGCTTGACCTCGCTGCAATTTGCCTGCACAGCTAAGCATCAAATAATAGATACAAGATCTTTAACATAATTACGTCTTAATGGATATCAAAGCCTCGCTGTCCAAAGTTGATCTGCACACCACTGTTGCATTTAAGGGAAGATGACAGAATGCATTTATCAACAGAGATGACAGCAAGAGAGAGAGGGAAGAGAGAGAGAGAGGAGGAGAGAGAGAGAGAGGAGAGGGATAGAGAGGAAGAGGGATAGAGAGGAAGAGAGAGAGAGAGAGAGAGAGAGAGGAGAAGAGAGAGAGAGGAGAGAGAGAGATAGAGGAAGAGAGAGAGAGGAGAGAGAGAGAGAGAGAGAGAGAGAGAAGAGAGAGAGAGGAAGAGAGAGAGAGGAAGAGAGAGAGAGGAAGATGGAGAGAAGAAGAGAGAGAGAGGAAGAGACAGAGAGAAGGGAAGAAAGAGGGAGAGAGAAAATAACTAAAAAGGAAGACAGGGTATCAATCCTAGAGACGATCATTTACTCACTCCTTCACGTGCAATGTCACCTCTCTCCTCAAACGTTCTCCCGTTTAATCACATTCCTGTTATTCTATTTACAAACCAAGATGAGAATAATTTCCAAAACTTCTGTGACGACGGTTCGCATTCAGGCTGTTGACCAAACCTCTTTCAAGGTGACCCAGTCAGCCGTTAGAGTGTGCAGCTCAGCCCAGTGCCCGGTGCATTTAGGAGTAGTTTTCAAAGTAAACCTCATTAAGCCCCTGGATAATTGTGTGTGTGTTCTGCATGGTGAATATTTGATATGCTGTATGCCCTTTGCAGGCCTCAGGTCCAGAATAATATCTCCATTCGTCTGGCGTAGGGACGGGCCTCTATGATCCACAGCCCATTGGCCGTCGGGCCAATTACTCCATCAATTATTAATTCATCATAAAGGTCGGCCTTGATGCCATTATCCTCAGAAGGGGAGCAGTGTCACCCGTTTCCTAGGCTACAGGTCAACAAGTAGCACTGGATGCCAACTCACACTCACACACACGCACACACACGCACAACACACACGCCTACAGACAAACACACGGAAAAATGCGAACACATTCACCCTGCGATCGCAACCGTGTCGACTCTACAGAAAAGGTTTGAAGGTCAAAGCGAATCAAAAGGTAATGTATGAAATGTGCCACATCAACGTGAGGGTCTATGTCACAGTGGGGTTTTCTGAACACTTCTGTCGCCCCGTGTTTTTCTCACAACACACGCACACGCACACGCACACGCACAGAGATCACGGCAGGAACAGACCAGGAACATGCGTCCACGCCTGAGCTACGGTCGGGTAGTTTGTAATGTCGAATGTGTCGTTGGTGGTGACCTTTGACTAACTGCTCCGCCACTCAACAAGAAAGGTCACAACTCCTTTCCCCGCGTTTCATTTAGTTACCACGGTGACCGATCCCACTCCTCATCTCCGCACTGAAACAGCCAGTGATGAGGTGAATTATGCCCAGAACTGAAAGAATGACAGTTAATGACTATGTTTATGTGTATATTGTGTGTAGGTTATAATTACAACTGCCCAAACCCCAGCATCAATATGTGCTCCTGTTGGTTATTCAGAAAGCATGTGAGCAGTGAGGTCTTGGAGATTAATTCAGTTGTGTGTTGGGAGGGAGGGTGTGTTGTGTTGTCTGTGGGTGTAGTTGAGGTGAATATGGGGGGAGGGGGGGTGACAGAGGGGTAAACACACATTTTGATTCACGTTAATGTAGTTTTGCAGCAGTTAAGCAATACATTTTAATCAGGTTTGGTAAATTATGAATTGTCAAGGCTGTCTTCATTTACATCGTATTAATAGTTAAATTAGCATTAAGTGCATAATTTAATACGATTACGTCTAATTATTCACATAAATTAGTTTTTAAGTCAAATTATTATTTGAGAAGCACAGACAAATCCTGTTCAGGGAAGAGAACTGAAATAAACTGAATGGAATTTGGGGTCTTTTACTCACTCTTCTCTGTAAATCACTCAAGCATTATCCAAACAACTTCAACATTAATATTCTATTCTCACATTCCCCCTCTTAACAGATTAGAAAGTATCAAACTTTGTCTAGCTGTCTCTCTGTAGAGTTTCTTGTTTCAAGGGCTGTAGTTCTCGTCAAATGTAATACTTCAGTTATTGGACCTTGAAGCACCACAGTGATATGTACAATGGTTTCACACCACCAATACTTGAACACTTTGTTCATATTCCTAATGAAGATAAATCACGGTTAAGAAGAGACGCAAGTTCGATGGTAGATTTTTGAAGAAGATTCAAAAACAATGGCTTTCGTAGATTCCGTCTAATCGTCGGAGAGATAAAGGAATTACGAATCCCCTTTCAAATGCAAAGTCATTTCTCTCCCCTTCATTGTGAGAGAGGGAGGAAACGATTCGTGGTGGTGTGTCGGGTTGTCATGGCGATGCCTTCTTCTCCGTTTGCGGAAAAAGTGTGTCACGGGCTTTTCTCTCCTCTCTGCCGGTTGAGGAGGTGGGTCGCCGTTCGCCCGGCTTACGGGAAGAAACAGACAAGGGGACTGACGACGCTTTAAAACAAAGCTCTCTCTCCCCCTCTCTCCCTCTGACTAGAACTCGCTGACTGGAGAAATTGTCAGAGTCTTTCTTGAAGAGCTCGGGGAGACATGAAATCCCCTGATGACTCTAATGCAGCCTCTCTACAGTAAGTCCTGCTGGGCAGACTGAGGCAGGCTGAGGCAGCCTCTCTACAGTAAGTCCTGCTGGGCAGACTGAGGCAGACTGAGGCAGCCTCTCACAGTCCTGCTGGGCAGACTGAGGCAGACTGAGGCAGCCTCTCTACAGTAAGTCCTGCTGGGCAGACTGAGGCAGGCTGAGGCAGCCTCTCTACAGTAAGTCCTGCTGGGCAGACTGAGGCAGGCTGAGGCAGCCTCTCTACAGTAAGTCCTGCTGGGCAGACTGAGGCAGCCTCTCACAGTCCTGCTGGGCAGACTGAGGCAGACTGAGTCAGCCTCTATCAGTCCTGCTGGGCAGACTGAGGCAGACTGAGTCAGCCTCTATCAGTCCTGCTGGGCAGACTGAGGCAGACTGAGGCAGCCTCTCTCAGTCCTGCTGGGCAGACTGAGGCAGACTGAGTCAGCCTCTATCAGTCCTGCTGGGCAGACTAAGGCAGACTGAGGCAGCCTCTCTCAGTCCTGCTGGGCAGACTGAGGCAGACTGAGGCAGCCTCTCTCAGCCCTGCAGGGCAGACTGAGGCAGCCTCTCTCAGCCCAGACTTTAAATGCAAAACTTCAACAGGGCACTCTTTTCCATTTTACATTGTGTAAATATATTTTACAAAGCAGCATCTTAAATATCGCTCGATCATGCGAATTTAATCGTGGGAAGCCAAAATCCCAATCGTGATTAAAACTCTATTAATCGCGCAGCCCTAGGAGCAAGATAATCATGACAATATTTTGAACTGCAAGTTGTGTCTTGGTCAGAACCAGAGCTCTCTCTCCCATCAGTCACGTCCCTTCGCGAGGAACCTGGTGGTGCTAATGAAACGACCCGGGTGGGATTTCCCCTCTGGAGGCCAGTGTTGCTCTCATTAGGATCGCCCAATGTTGTTTCCTGTAGACCATTACTGTTGGCTGCCCTGAGGTTGGAAGTGGAAGCCAGAGACAAACACTAGTGTGCAGTAAAGCGCTCCCATGGGATTACCACAGCCAGGGGAAAATGGGAACGTGTAGGAGGGGTGAACCTGTGTGTGTGTGTGTGTGTGTGTGTGTGTGTTTGCGTGTAGGAGGGGTGAACCTGTGTGTGTGTGTGTGTGTGTGTGTAGGAGGGTTGAACCTGTGTGTGTGTGTGTGTGTGTGTGTGTGTGTGTAGGAGGAGGTGAACCTGGGGTTGAGTCAACCTGAGGCTACAATGGCTTGTTGTGGAAAGACGATTTCCGGGCTAAGCTTTTAGTGTCTGTGTGGAGGTGTGTGTGTGTGCACTTACGTCCACGTGCTTGTGTATTCTTTTGTGTGTGTGTGCTTACGCCCATGTGCTTGTGTATTATTGTGTGTGTGTGTGTGTGCTTACGTCCATGTGCTTGTGTATTATTTTATGTGTATGTGTGTGTGTGTGTGTGTGTGTGTGTGTGTGTGTGTGTGTGTGTGTGTGTGTGTGTGTGCATGTTCACAACGCACTCGTGTCAGACCGAGTGACTTCACATTAATCTTTGATTGTACGTATTTCTGTGCTTTTTATTCATCAGGTCCTAATGATTCGATTTTTATGAATAAAGTAGTTCCTGGAGTCTGTCTTTGTGTCGAACCAGCGAGTGTGAGAGGTTTGCGTACAGCAGGTGTTATTAGGCGTCTGCATACGCTGATACTGCCAGTCACCATGTTTCCAATTACCAGGCTCTGTGCACGCACATGATTGCTTGATTGGCAGTGTTATTTCCGTGGCAATTATTTTGATTTTGATTATGTCAATCATTTCGCAGAAGCCCCATGTGGCATCAAATAGAGACCCTCTCACTTTGTGTCAGAGTGACTGTTTGAGGTGTATTTCGTCTTTAAAAACGTCAAAAAAAATAATTCATAGTCGGTTCGTCGCCTATTACAGTACCTTTGAGGAGAGTAGCTCATTCTCAATCTCTAATGGTCTGTATATGGCCCCCTAACGATCGCTTTCACTGCGTGTCAGTAATAATCAGCAGGTTTGCTTCTGTTTTAGGGCCAGCTTCCTTCTTGTTTCATCCAGCGTGTTCTTGCATTATTCATCTGATCGCATCGGCTTCTCCTTCTCCTTCTTCCTCTATCGCTGACACCATTTATACATTTAAACAGCAATTTCAACTAACATCTCCGCTGATACTCCAGCTATCGCTACAGTAATAAAAGTCATTTTCTTCATTATTGTCATCATCGCCATCGTTGCTATCTGCTTTACAGCACGATTCAATTAGACTGGCATCTGATAAAGGTCATTTGTGTGTAATCATGTTGGTGAGGGGAGCCCCCCTTCCGCCCCCCCGTCCCCCACCCCTTGCCCCCCTTCCGCCCCCCCCGTCCCCCCCCCCGTGCCCCCCTCCTCTCTTCTTCTTCTATTCGGTAGCTACGTTCTTCCTTAGTTTCTCAGGAGGACTAATGACCTTGTTTTCTATTACATGCCAAGGACAACTGTGAATGCACTTTTTAACACCCACCCACCCCAATCCCTCGTCTCCATAGCGACGATATGTTTCGCAATAAGGGGGCGGAGCAACAGTGATGCTGGCCCTCGAGTTGAGTCACAATTCACTTAATGAAAATCAATGAAAATAATATAGAGACTATAGTTAACTACTCTGATGTTCACTGTGTTCCTGTAAATGAACATCAACCTCTGATTATGTTTTGTTTCTAAACTGAAAATAAATGTATCTGGGAATATAATTAAATAAACAACTGTTATGTTATGTGTTTTTCGCCCCCCAATGAGTTCTAGATCTGTGTTGTCAGTAGAAGGGGAGTCAGGTGGCTGAGCGGTTAGGGAATCGGGCTAGTAATCAGAAGGTTACAGGTTTGATTCCCGGCTGTGCGAGAGAAAAAAAATTACGTTGTGTTCTTGGGCAAGGCACCTGTTTGCCTCTGGGAAATGTCCCTGTACTTACTGTAAATAGCTCTGGATAAGAGCGTCTGCTAAATGACTAAATGTAAAAATGTAATGTAAGTAGAAAGGTCTTTAAGGACTGATGGTGAGTTAGCTCGCATTGTAGAAGAAAGAGTTGCAAACCGTGACTCTTAAACCTTGGCCCTCTGACCCCGTAAGAAACACGATAGCCTACAGCGCGCACACAGCATTAGGCCTACATGAAATGAAGGAGCAACATCATTGCCTTATAGTCGATTATGGTTGGCCACTGCATCAATGCAGCATTGTCCATGTCCACATCGCGATGCATCGATTATTTGATTAATTTCAACACCTAGTTGGTACATTTAGCTAACATATTGGCCGGTCATTCTGCACAACACTATAACATATAGGCTAGGCTAGGGCTACAAAACAGTTGGCCAAAAAGAAATCAGTTGGCACGGCGGCCAACGGTTTTAAATGACATAGCCTACCTTTGATGATCTTTACTCAAACGAAGTCCATTCTCCTGTCCTTTTGGTTGAATTGGTTAACTCAAACTTCTCACTAAAAGTTCACCTTGAAAACGTCGAATATAACAAATGTGAAACAATGTCCTCCTCACTAGCGGGAAGGTTACACGCGGCTTCCATTGTGAAGCGAAACGAACAAGCTAGCTCTAACGTTTTGTTAGCTAGTTTATTAGCGTGCAATCGCGTTCCCTCCAGCCGGCGGAACTTGTCATAAAGTTAGCGATAACAAAAGCCCACCCATTCCGAGGGAAGATATGATTGGTCAATTTTACTGTCAATGGAATCGGCCCTCTGTAAATTCATAGCTGGACCACCAATCACAGAACTGCATAGCATTTTCCTCCCAACAACGGAGGCAGAAAAATTCTGATAGGGTGACAAAAGGGTATTTTTTAATTTAACTCTTCACATTCCAACACAAACTGAATAGGCAGGATTGAAGGTGTTCATATCAGGGTTTAGATCAGAAACATTGTATTTAGATATATACATTAGATTATACTGTTATTTATTTACTCTCACTTTAGAGTGAAAAATCGAATATGTCTTTGGAAAATGTATTTATGGTGAATGTCTACACTATGAATTATACTGGAGCACAACTTAATCTGTAAAGTTGATGCTGAGAGTCAAGGACCTTTCTATTGTCTGAAAGTATTATTTTGACTGTCCAAGTGAGGATTGAGGATTTGTATTGACTTGTGTACCAACACTGTGCTGATCTGGATCTGGATCCACCACCCCACCCACACACCCACCACACCACACACACACACACACACACACACACAACACAAACACACACACACACACACATTGCTTCCCTAGCTCAGATATTCAGACTGCATGTTCAAAAGCGCAGGAAAAATGCAGACATCAGACAGACTTGACTGTGTGTGTGCGAGTGTGCATGTGTGTACTGTTGGGTTGCCAGTCTGTATACCAAATGTGCCTGCGTGTGTGCATTTGTGTGTATGTGCACACGTACGTAATTATGTCTGTGCCTGTATATGTGTGTGTGTTGTGTGTGTGTGTGTGTGTGTGTGTGTGTGTGTGTATATGTGTGTGTGTATGTGTGTGTATATGTGTGTATGTGTGTGTATGTGTGTGTGCTGTGTATGTGTGTGTGTGTGTATACATGTGTGTGTGCTCGTGTCCGGCCCAGCAAACCTAGCCTGCTCAGTCAGCAGACTCCCGGGCCAGGGGGTCCATACTGATGGGCCAGACATCCCATCAACATCCCCAGGCTGAGCCCACGCTGTGGGGGTGAAGCACCAGAGATGTAGACCCCTCAGCACATTACAACAAGCATCCCAGTAATCAAGCGTTGCTTACAAGCAGTTAGGCATTAAACATGCTTACTGTCAACACAAACACAGAGAGCCGTTTTCCCACCAATGTACTCACGACCCCAGAGGATTCTGTGGGGGGGGGAAAAGAGCGACTGGGAGTGAAAACTGTCCCGGGTATATGTTGTGCCTGACTCGAATGTGATTGGGTATGAATGCTGAGCACACGGCAAAGAAGCTTGTGGGGTGTTTATCCTTCAACCGTGATGCCTAATGAGTTGTATGTGTGAGAGTTATTTGGCCGAAGGGGCTCTGCAGTGAATATACTTGATTGTGAGTGGATGCAGCCAGTTGGGCTAATTCACTCGAGCTATACTGCTGCTGGTGGGGTAATTTCATGCACACCAGTCAGGGATGCCACGTTTAGTTGTGTGGCAAAGTCCACTTGGCTGAATCTCAAAGCAAACCAATTAGCAAAGGCTCTCTGGTGTCTGTCAAGCCCCCTGAAAAGTCGTCCAGAAGATTTTTCTTTATTTCTTTATTTTTGAGCTGAAGACCCTTTTGGATGCATGAGGTCTGAGTGAAGTGTCAGGGGGCAACGCGTTAATAAGCCACGTTTCTGACATGAAAGACGTCTTCGGCTCAACATCAAATATGTACCGCTAAGCCGCAGTGCCAATTAATTAGGGAGCCGCAGTATTTAGTGACAAATCTTCCCAAAATGACGCATTACATTTGACAAAATGAAACAGTTTCAATGCAGCCATTTTTAATTACTGTACGGTGGGCTTTGTATAAACTTTTACCCATGTTTTCTGTCTGATTGTGAGAGCTATACGGTTGAGGGTGCGACGAGAGGCCAATGTGAGGAACAACACATTTGGGTTGTCAGACCTCAACTTCGCTGAGCAGGAACTCACCACTGTGAAGTGCAGAAGCTTCACTCAGGGAACAGTTCACTGTAAGCTAGTTAAAGGCATGTGGAATGATAAATACGTTTGCAAAGGAGGCAGTGTTCAAGGACAGAGGACTGTGAGGAGAGAGAGGAAGAGAGAGAGGAAGATGGGCAGGAAGAGAGAGAGGAAAGAACTCACTGACACCTTTTCTTCATTCTGACAGTAAATCCTCACCCCCACATCCCTCACCCCCATCCTCTCCACTTCCCAAATACAGACACCACTCACACACCACACACACAAACACTGCCGCCCCCCTTCCTCCCATCCCGCTCCTCATTCGCCCTCATCTCCCCTACCCTATCTTGACTTGTTTCCATGGAAACGCAGGGGATAAAAACGAGCTGGCGCTAGATTAGATGAAAGATTTGAAGTATCGGGAAAATGTTAGGAGACCTTTTAATTGTGTTCCTCGAATTCTCTACGTTAACCTTTTTTTCCCCCTCTTCCTGTAGTACGCCAGATGAACACAGTCTGGGGTGAACAGTAGACTGTGGCTCTGCTAATTCTCACATCGCCCCGTAATTTGTTCTACGTTCTTTTCAGCTTGGAACGGTCCAAGACAGGGACTGGTGACTGGTGCAGTTCTCTGTGTGTGTGAGTGCCCAAGCGCCTGCCTTGCTTCTGTGCTCAGTGTTTTCAGAGCGCCTGCCTCTGTGAGTGGATGAGAAAGCCAGGGTGACATCAATAGCAGCTAAAGCTTTTACCACTGCCTTTCCAAGACGCCTCTCCTTTGCACATGGATGAGTTCTGAAGGAGATCAAACTGCTACCTGCCTGAAGGCACACACACACACACACAAAATACGGACACACACACACACCGAAAAAAAACACGTACAGAAACATGGACACACACACACATTCCCTCGTACACACAGACACGCACGCACATACACACACATACAAAAACACACACAAACACGCACATACACAAACTCATACACACTCGTACACACGCTGACAGAAGCCTTAATCCCAGAGAAAAGTAGAAAAACAAGTTGGTCAGAGAGCACAGCTCCTGCCTGCTCCTGGTGGTCCGGTATCTGGGACATCCACGTCTAAACCACATAATCTTTGTAGCGCGTCTGCATCCTCCCATCACACGTCTGCACCCTCCAATCACACGTCTGCACCCTCCAATCACACGTCTGCACCCACCAATCACACGTCTGCACCCTCCCATCACACGTCTGCACCTTCCCATCACACGTCTGCACCCTGCACCCTCCCATCACACGTCTGCACCCTCCCATCACACATCTGCACCCTCCCATCACACGTCTGCACCCTCCCATCACACGTCTGCACCCTCCCATCACACGTCTGCACCTTCCCATCACACGTCTGCACCCTCCAATCACACGTCTGCACCCTCCAATCACACGTCTGCACCCTCCCATCACACGTCTGCACCCTCCAATCACACGTCTGCACCCTCCCATCACACGTCTGCACCCTCCAATCACACGTCTGCACCCTCCCATCACACGTCTGCACCCTCCAATCACACGTCTGCATCCTCCCATCACACGTCTGCACCCTCCAATCACACGTCTGCATCCTCCCATCACACGTCTGCACCCTCCCATCACACGTCTGCACCCTCCAATCACACGTCTGCACCCTCCAATCACACGTCTGCACCCTCCCATCACACGTCTGCACCCTCCAATCACACGTCTGCACCCTCCCATCACACGTCTGCACCCTCCAATCACACGTCTGCACCCTCCCATCACACGTCTGCACCCTCCAATCACACGTCTGCACCCTCCCATCACACGTCTGCACCCTCCAATCACACGTCTGCACCCTCCCATCACACGTCTGCACCTCCCATCACACGTCTGCACCCTCCCATCACACGTCTGCACCCTCCAATCACACGTCTGCACCCTCCAATCACACGTCTGCACCCTCCAATCACACGTCTGCACCCTCCAATCACACGTCTGCACCCTCCAATCACACATCTGCACCCTCCCATCACACGTCTGCACCCTCCCATCACACGTCTGCACCCTCCCATCACACGTCTGCACCCTCCAATCACACGTCTGCACCCTCCAATCACACGTCTGCACCCTCCAATCACACGGCAGAACAGCCTAACAATGAACGACAGCTAATAGCGCACGGCTAAAGCAACACCCTCGTGTGATTTACGAGGAACACAGTTCACCAAATTACACCTTAATGAATCGTACAGGGGAGGCTGATTGGTTACAACACCTCTTCGTTTTACTGCTTGGTGGAACACAGGGTTACGGCCTATACTCTAAATCGATCGTGCTGGGGATTCAGGGGTTAATAAGTAGCGGGTGCGATTCAATATGAAAGGAATGATTTACTCTTGTCATAATAGGGATTTATGGTCTGTGTTTTTACGCTAGGCCCTAAAGATTAACCGCCTGCTCATATCAGCTCTGAGCACAGTATGGTCAATGGCCCTGACGACCCCCCCGCCCGGCCCACCCCTACACACCGCCCCCCTCCCACCCCTACACAACTGCACCATGGGCAAACATGCAACCAGTACATCCATTGGCATGTCAGACACACCATACTGCAAGCCCACCCTCACCCCCAACCTCAGCCTCGATGATTGGGAGAATAAATACTAGTTTCTGACGCTCCCAAACTGCCAAATCTCTGGGGTCAGGGTCACCGTCCGTAAATATCTCCACACTTGTTAACGTGTCAGGGCAATAATGCCCAGACAAACAGCCCACCTGGGACTGATGGGGAACAGATCTAACACAACAACCCCCCCCCCTCCACCACTACGCCCCCATGTGATTTTTACACATCTTTACGACTCAATGTGGCTGAAGGGAAATAAAGCAAGCATCGTTGTCAAAGCTTTGTGGGGGGGGGGCAGGGGGGGTGTCCAGGCGTTCTCTTAGGTGTTCCTTCAGCTCTCAGCTGGGATCTCTGCAGGGAAGGAGAATGATAAGGATGTGGGGGTGGCGGGGGGGGTGGCGGGGAGGGCAGATTCAGCTAATCAACACTGCTATTGAGATCAGACCCCTTAGTCTAGGGTTCAGAACCTGAGCCAATCAAAGCCCACCGGGTATCAGGATGATGTGTGTGTGTGTGTGTGTGTGTGTGTGTGTGTGTGTGTGGGGTGGGGGGGGGGTCCTCAGCTCATCCCTTTAACTGACATACACTGTTTGTGCACATCTATTCCTCCTCCTGTAATCCTCATCTTAATTAAAAGCAAAAAACGAAACGACAAACACAAAATGCAAATGAAAAGGGCTCTTAAAAAGCAAAAATGTTTCTCCTTTCATTCGACTGCTTCAATATTCCAGAGGGGATCCCCAAGGAAGAGACTGATTGGCATTTTTCCTTTTCCTCATTGGAGTGGGACGGAAATAGAAGGTTTTTCTGTCTGTGTTTAATTGTGCTCTGATATGGCTTTACAGTTCTCCTGATAGCGTTGTGTTAATAGTGCTGTCTTTCCTTCAGACTGACTTTTTTTCTCTTGCTGTTATTTCAGACCAACTGGGACTATGATTCCAGGGAGGGTGGCGACGATGCTGTAATTAAAATTCTGTTCAGCATGACAACCTTGTTTCATGCCTCATTTTTCACACATAGGATGAATACACACCAAGCACAGGGACTGTAATAGGTAAACACACACTTTAGTGTTAAGGCTGGTATAGACACAAATCCTTTTACACAAAAGCACAGAGGTATAAGACACACACGTTTTCATTTGAATGTTAATTCACGTTTCATTGTCACACCTGGAATAATGTGAAGGTATCGAATCAAATGCTCCTGTGCTTTGTGAGTCTGTCTGTTGTCTGTCTGTGTGTGTGTGTGTCTGTCTGTGTGTGTGTCTGTGTGTGTCTGTGTGTGTCTGTCTGCTGTTGGTGTGTTTGTGCTTTTGGATGTGTCTGCTTCTACATGCCCCTGTGTGTGTGTGTGTGTCTGTCTGTGTGTCTCTGTGTGTGTCTCTGTGTGTGTGTGTGTGTGTGTGTGTGTGTGTGTGTGTGCTGTTGGTGTGTTTGTGTGCTTTTGGATATGCCCCTGTGTGTGTGTGTGTGTCTGTGTGTGTCTCTGTGTCTGTGTGTGTCTCTGTGTGTCTATGTGTGTGTCTCTGTGTGTGTGTGTGTGTGTGTGTGTGTGTGTGTGTGTCTCTGTGTGTGTGTGTGTGTCTGTGTGTGTCTAGTGTGTGTGTGTCTGTGTGTGTCTGTGTGTGTGTGTGTGTGTGTGTGTGTGTAATGATTCGGTGAAGTGTTTACACGGGGGGAGGCAGGCAGACAGAGGGTCTCCCTGGGATGTCGTCCACCAGGCTTGTCAACTGGTGTCAGTCACTCATCACACCCTGCCTGTCCCTGCCAAGCGCAGACAGCGACTTTAGCGACTTCAGCGACTTCAGCGACTTTAGCGGCCCGGGGACCATCATTCCTCCGTGTTTAACCTCGCCGCTCCCCCAGCCAGTTTCCCACTCTCCCCGCTCCCTCATCAAAGCTCGCCGGCTATTTTGTTTCCCGGCCTCAGCGGAGAGTTATTGCTCGTGACAACGATCGCGGACGTTTATTTTCTCCAGACTCGAGTGCATGCAGGGATTGCATTACCCCGTGATATTCGAGGCGCTCTGTATTAAATATGCATGAACCCTGGAGATGAAAATTAATTTTGGGAATGCTCTCCTCTTTGATTGTTCAAATATGCCTTCATCTGCCTTTGTATGAAGCCTTGAATTCATTATATAATTTGCCATGATGGGGTAACCGAATGCACAACGGTGGAATTGATCTCAATAAAAAGGGGAAGGGTGTCTCTCTCTCTCTGTTTGTGTGTGTGTGTGTGTGTGTGTGTGTGTGTGTGTGTTGTGTGTGTGTGTGTGTGTTTGTGTGTGTGTGTGTGTGTTTGTGTGTGTGTGTGTTTGTGTGTGTAATCGAGTTGAGAACTAAACAAGTTGCAAGAGTTTGAGCCACACAATAAACGCTACTCACCCCGCTACAGTACAGTAGCTCGCAACAGGAATATCAAGATACCGATGCTGAAACCAAGTTTGAATGATGTATGTGTAAGATGATGTGAATCAGGATTACAAGCCTGTATACGTTCTTCCTCTTTCAGGCAACATGATCCTCCTTTAAGCATCCAATCCATCGTTGAGAAAAGAACAGCATGCATGTGCACAGGATGTACGGCTTCGACCTCCGTTCATGGAAGGACGGTGACCCAGGACGTTAGACGGTGTCTAATGCTATCGTTTGGTCCTGTGAAACCAGACAAAAGCCACGGCACATGGTACCTTCTGGATGTTTTCGACACTCTGTCCCCGAGAAGACCTTCCTGACGACACACCAGAGTCCAGGGTGTAGGCCAGACACGACGACACACACGGAGAACTGTGGTGAAGCCTTCCTGACGACACGCTAGAGTCCAGGGTGTAGGCCAGACACACAGAGAACTGCGGGATAGCCTTTCCGATGACTCGCCAGAGTCCAGGGTGTAGGCCAGACATGACGACACACACGGAGAACTGCGAGGAAGCCCTTCCTGACGACACGCTAGAGTCCAGGGTGTAGGCCAGACACAAGGAGAACTGCGGTGAAGCCTTCCTGACGACACACCAGAGTCCAGGGTGTAGGCCAGACACACAGAGAACTGCGGGGAAGCCTTCCTGCACCGCTACATCGCCCCCCCACCACGGGTGGCACTCGCTCACACACAGCAGATCTGCATAACTGCATCTTTCATGAGTTCTGCTCAGCAACGCCTAAATCCCAATGATTAAGAGAGATAAGAGAAGGGAGGGGTGTGGGAAGAGGGTGGCGGATAAGGCAGCACAAAACCTCTTCCAGGTTCACAGCGTCTTCTCACCTCCTGCCCTGCTCTTTTTTTACTCTGAACGATTAGGAGGCCTTGTCCGTCCCTTCCATCACCCTCATGGTTAGCCCTCGTGGCACCTTGTTAAGCCTGGTCAATATTTACAGAAGAGCGATGGGCACAGGTGGTGGGGGCACCCTGAGGGGTCTTATCTGGCAAAGTGCTTTTTGATTAGTGTTAATGGGGAACATTTAATGGCCTTTGGCCGAATCCCCCCCATGACAATACTTCAACCTGCTCGGTGTCGCGTCCGAGGCTGTAGTGAGTTGTAAACCGCTCGTACGCCTCTTCCAGAGGACGTGTTATCAGTGCATCAAGCCGCCCCACATTCTCCTGGGCGCTTGTTGATACATACCTAGTTAGGTTTCTGTGTTCATGTCGTGTCGCACTAGCAAAGTTCAACCAGCGCCACCACTCACTCGCTACGACTCTTGGCTATTGAAAGAATGCTGATAAGGCCCATTGTTGCATCACTTCCTCTGAGTGTTGCAGGGGTTGGTTCGTGTGTGTGTCACAGTGACGGATGCAAGGTCAGTGGAATGAGGTTCTTCTTGTCGTGCATAGATGCTGGATGAACTCACAGGCCTCCGGACAAGGCCCTCCTCCCCAAAAATAAATGCCTGACATCTGCTACATCCGACAGGCCATGCATGCTAATGCCCAGTTTATAATATTCTTATGAACCACGAGTGACTTCACATGTTAGCGAGCACTCTGTCAAATTAATGTTGATTCCATTAACAGCTCTGTCTATTCTTTGCAGCGCGTGCCACGCTGGGTGGCGTTCGCATGGTAGCGTATGCGCAGACAAACACACACACACACACTTTCCCTCCCTCCACCACTTCCTCACACACACACGCTCGCTCAGTAACTCGCTCACAGTCGCACACACAGCCACAATTTATTTTTTTATTCCTCCGCCAAAAGGCAAGAAGAAGAAGAAGAAGGAGAGGAGAATAAATGTTCAGAGTCGTTTATCACTGGGGCCCAACAGTATAGATGAATCGGGCGATGAAAATATGTCCTGAGAAATGTCGAGAAGATATTAACACCAATACATCACAGTAGAGCTGGGTCTCCAAGCTCACTGCCAAGCGGAGATCCTAGATCCTACCCTTTGGTTAAATTCAGAGCATAACGGCAACAGTGTCATTTACACCACTCTCTCCCATTCATCACACACACAACGAGTAAATAAAGACACACACAGGAAGTCGCTTTCTTCCAAAGATTACCATTCGAAATGATGCAGGGCGAATGTCATTAGAGCTCAAATACGATTTCTTAAATCTGTCTGGTGTCACTGAACCATGCGAGAGAGAGAGAGAGAGAGAGAGGAGAGAGGAGAGAGGAGAGAGGGAGAGAGACAGGGAGACAGAGAGACAGAGGGGATAATCACAAACAAAAAGATCAGCCCTACTGTAAGTATATCAGAGTGAGGGATGAGTGGAAGCCGAGGAGGTGAGACAGTTCGACTCTAATGGAAAACAGCTTTGCTTTACATGCCTCCATGAAAGTTCTAATTGGCAAAGCAGTTCCGATTAAAAAGGTCTTTCGTCGTCCAGTGACTTGTGAGAATACTAAATTGCAGTTCAACTCATTGGTGTTTTTCTAAGATACAATACTTCTTACGCGATTCCACGCTGAGCCAAAATACTCAAACTCCCTTCAGTGATGGCTTAGACCAAGATGACTGCATGTCGTTCTGAAATAACCAGCTTCACTGGAGCGCACTATTTCAATCCTAGTTAGCCAGGAGTCGAGGAGAAGTATAGAATTCTAAAGTGGAGATATGCAGTAGTAGACCTCTCATATCTACACAGCCAGAGGACACAGTGCATTTTCATTGTGCTTTTTCCCCCCCCTCCCAGGCCTCTCGATTGCATTCTGTTAGTTTATTTTTGCATGGATTTATTCGTTCATAAATATTCATTCACCAAGTGTCACATGTACAAGATTTATTTGAAAGCAAAATATTGGTTTTTCAATAACACAAGCAAGGATTTATTGGCTCTCGTTACTATGGTTATCACAATACCTTTATGGTAATTTATTTGAACACTAAAGGTATTCACTGGTATACAGCACTGGAATATCAACCAAATGCGATTTGTTTTCGCTCTTAAAAACTGAAGTGAACGAGTTCAAGGAGAGAAAAGGGGGAGGGAGGGATGGATGAGCTTTTAACCTAAAAGGTCAATTTAGCGTCCCATTTCAGTGATTCAGTGCAGGCTTATAATTGCACGCTTGTCTAAAGACAATGCACTATTAAATGAAGACAAAGTTGCCAAGCACAGGTTTAGCCTCTGATGGGAGCCCCAGACTAGACCTTCATTTGCAACCCTTAATCAGTCCGAGGAGATCCATTGCGCATGTGATTTCAAAAAAGAGAAAGAAATGAAATGGTAATTACTATTGATTACCTATGTGCATATGACCCTGCAAGGCCCCCTTCTGCATTCTTAAATCAACCCAAATTATTGGATTTGCTAATTTCGTGCTTCTGGGAGAGAGAAGCGATGTAGAATATTCTCCTCTGAGAACTCACAGCTCTTACTGAGGTCAGGATGGAACATAACGATGGGAAAAAAATAGGATTTGTTTTTTTTATTTTTCGTAAGACGGTGTGCGCACGTTGTTGAATTAACCATATTATTCTAGTTAGAGCAAATCAGAATGACATGCTGGGTCTGAGGGGAATAACAGGGATTCTGTTCCTGTCCCTTGAGACCAGTGTTGTATTAAAGCATCCATGGATGCATAATAGCTGAAAAGGAAGATCAGTTTAGGTTTAGAAAATACAGGGAGAATGTATCCACATTTAACACACATGGGAATTTGTAATTATTTGTCAAATTATAACATTAATTCATCATTAGATTTCACTTTCGTAAAAACTTGCCATGCACTGAAATTGTTCCTTGACGCAACAGTCTCTGAAACTGCAGGTGTCGTTAATTTGACTGCAGGTGTCCTGACTCAAACATGGGTAGAACTTTGTTGCCCTCCTCTGGTAGCAAAGAGAAGTGCGCTACGCTGAAACCTTTATGCTGCTGTATGAAGAACCATTAAAGCTACAAGAACCAACATTCTGAAATAAAAAATAAATATTGGCTGAATTTCCACGCAGTCCTCCAGTGAAAGTTTGATTGACAGGTGACATCACAAAATAAGCCCCGCCCCACGTGGGCAGGGAATACGGCTTCCCTCCTTTAATTTAGCCTTGAAGGTAAATCGACTACATTAACATAAAAACGATATAAAAAATATATATATGCTTTTTCCGAGAAATTTATTCTTGATAGCATCGGTAAAAAGGGTATCGGTTGTTTGCCCCACACGTTAAATTAGACCAGCACACACACACACTGCTTAATTAAATCAACATGACTGACACAATGACCCCGACTGGTGTTGAATAATATATTACGTTTATTCGATGGGAAATGTTAGGCTTAGACATTTTAATTTAAATTAATGGTGCATTACATGACTAATACTTGTATTGGTACCTACATTTCTCACATCATATGTCCAAGGTTTGAGCAGGCGAAATGTCAAAATGGCTAAATATTCGTTAGTATCTGGGCTCCCACATTATGCAACATGTTCAAGCTAACACTGACGCAGCTAGAGGAGGATTGCAGCATGTAGTCTCTGGGCGGTACTGAGAGCATCCTGGAGGGTTCAGAAACAACGTTTCAACACCAGGTTTGAGATACAAAGCCAAGATGACGACCATAAAAGACAAGGAGAGGAGTGTGTGTGAGAGAGAGAAGAAAAAAAAAGAGAGAGAGATAGACAATGTTTGTGCATTTACATGAATCACTCGCAGCATTTGAAAACACTAACTGGAGGTTGGTTGTAGGAACTCCAGCAGGAGATGACCGTCTCCACTACACTGCCCTCCCAGAGAGAAGAGGGACGACATCTTACTGGACGACCGACGCTAGTGTGGGTGACCATACAGAAGCTGAGGTGCTGTGATTGGTGCTCTTACACACAGACAGACAGGCTGATCTGGAGGAGGGGTGGGGGAGGAGGAGGGTCTCACACAGACAGACAGGCTGACCTGGAGGAGGGGTGGGGGGGTGGAGGAGGAGGGTCTCACACAGACAGGCTGCCCTGGAGGAGGGGTGGGGGAGGAGGAGGGTCTCACACAGACAGACAGGCTGGCCTGGAGGAGGGGTGGGGGAGGAGGAGGGTCTCACACACAGACAGACAGGCTGGCCTGGAGGAGGGGTGGGGGGGTGGAGGAGGAGGGTCTCACACAGGCTGCCCTGGAGGGGAGGGGGAGGAGGAGGAGGGTCTCACACAGACAGACAGGCTGACCTGGAGGAGGGGTGGGGGAGTGGAGGAGGAGGGTCTTACACACACAGACAGGCTGCCCTGGAGGGGAGGGGGGGGAAGGAGGAGGAGGGTCTCACACAGACAGACAGGCTGACCTGGAGGAGGGGTGGGGGAGTGGAGGAGGAGGGTCTTACACACACAGACAGGCTGCCCTGGAGGGGAGGGGGGGGAAGGAGGAGGAGGGTCTCACACAGACAGACAGGCTGCCCTGGAGGGGAGGGGGGGGGAAGGAGGAGGAGGGTCTCACACAGAGACGGACAGACTGCCCTGGTGGGGGTGGAGGTTCTCATGCAGAGACGTCCGAATCCTTGGGCCGGATCCTGACCACGTGCTCCAGCTGACCGGAGTCGGACACGTCGTAACTGGTCTTGTACTTGGCCAGGATCTTCATCAGCGGGCGCAGCTTCAGCCACCACTGCTCCTTAGGGATCCTGTGGCTGGGGTTGACGGGGAGGGAGGGGAGGGGAGGTGAGGGGGGTGAGGGGGAGGTGAGGGGGAGGGAGGTGAGGGCAAGGGGGGGGGAGGGAGGTGAGGGCAAGGGGGGGGGAGGGAGGTGAGGGTGAAGTATGTGTTGGTTAGAAGGGGGACATGTTTGGAAAAGTATACAAAATGTAGACCTTAACCTGCGTAACTTTTCAATGCAATCCCTATGTACGAGTGCAAAAATACCGCAGGCAAGGGTTTTGATGCGGGGAACTATGGATGTAAAAGGCCTGGGGTGTGTAGTGTCGGAGGAGTCTGTGTGTGTGTGTGTGTGTATGTGTGTGTGTGTGTGTGTGTGTGTGTGAGGTAACATACACAAAGTCGGTTTCGTCTCTGAGCTGCACCACGGGCTGGAACACCAGTGCTCGACGCCTCATGCCCAGCAGACAGCAGCTGTCCTCCGTGTTAGCAAACACTCTCCCTGGAGGCACCGGAGCAACAGTTAGGTACCAACTGACAGACTCACTCTCTCTCTGACAGACTCACTCTCTCTCTGACAGACTCACTCTCTCTCTGACAGACTCACTCTCTCTCTGACAGACTCAAGCGCACTGACAGACTGACTCACGCACTGAGAGGCTGACTCTCACTGGCTGACTCTGACTGGCTGACTCTCTGACTGGCTGGCTGACTGGCTGACTCTCTGACTTGCTGACTGCCTGGCTGACTCTCTGACTTGCTGACTGCCTGACTGACTGACTGACTGACTCTCTGACTGGTTGACTGACTGACTGACTGGCTGACTCTCTGACTGGCTGACTCTCTGACTGACTGGCTGACTCTGACTGGCTGACTCTCTGACTGGCTGACTCTCTGACTCTCTGACTGGCTGACTCTCTGACTGGCTGACTCTCTGATTGGCTGACTGACTGGCTGACTCTCTGACTGACTGGCTGACTCTGACTGGCTGACTCTCTGACTGGCTGACTCTCTGACTGGCTGACTCTCTGACTGGCTGACTGGCTGACTGGCTGACTCTCTGATTGGCTGACTGACTGGCTGACTGGCTGACTGGCTGACCCTCTGACTGGTTGACTGGCTGGCTGACAGACTGACTCTCTGACTGGCGGACTCAGTCGCACAGACACACAAAGACATGACAGCAAGAATGTTTCTAGCTAACATTGAAAGCGTTGAGACAGCTCAAATACAAGGGCAGCATTGCTATGACTGTACTATGAAGCTCCTATAGCCAGCGTGATGAGAAGGCACAAGGGGATAGCTACATGTAGAGATGGAGGTCATGGAGCCAGTATCAGTTAACAGATATTTACCTTCGTCTTATGTCATCCATGTGCACAGCAAATAGACACAAAACAAAAAAGGAATTTTAATTGTATACCTGTAGTCTTTATGTATAAACTTAGACATTTGGTGTTTTAGGACTCAATGCCACACCGTAGTCTTACTGTGATAATATTTGTAATAATAATATAATATAAAGTACGACGATAAACGTCAGTATTTTCATATTATGAAACGCCTACATAGGATTACAATTAGGATATATTAGCATGCATGATAGCATGCGTTCAGGATGCTGTGTATTGAATTAAGTTAGGTACAGCGCCCCCCTGAGGGCTGCGACTGTAATGATTGACTCCATGACGGATCCGGGGGAAAGCTCTCTGCTTCACTACCACATCTCAGCAGGGAGGGGAGAAGCTGCCCGTCTAGACACACATCACGGCTCACCTTGTCTGAAGCTCTCCTTCAGCTTCTTGGAGAGCCACTGCATGGCTTTGGCCGAGATCTTGGTCCCGAAGTTGCGGTCGAACGGGGATGGGGCCCCTCCCTGGGTAGACAAGCGGGAGTGGGTGCAGGGGGGGGGTGCAGGGGGGGGAGTGCAGGGGGTGGGGGGTGTGTGTGAACGACCTGAACACTTCATCCACTCCCAACAAACCGCTAACTGCTAACGTTGGAACCCAGGTGCTCCTCCATCAACTATGTGCTAAACATTAAGAACTCAGGAGTCAGGTGGCTGAGCGGTTAGGGAATCAGGCTAGTAATCAGAAGGTTGCCGGTTCGATTCCCGGCCGTGAAAAATGACTGTGTCCTTGGGCAAGGCACTTCACCCTACTTCCCTCGGGGGAATGTCCCTGTACTTACTGTAAGTCGCTCTGGATAAGAGCGTCTGCTAAATGACTGAATGTAAATGTAAACTCCCTCTCTCAGGTAACCATCTCTCCATAAGGTGGAACAGTGTACCCACTAGAGGTTGCCTACCTGCTGCATGTGCCCCAGGACGTTCTTCCTGCAGTCGAACACGCCTTTGCCCTCCTCAGAGTACAGCTGGTAGATGAAGTCTGTGGTGTAGTTGTCGTTGCTGTTCTCGTTCCTGGAACACAGCACGGACAAGAAGTGTTGAGGTCAAGGTTTGGAGAGGAAAACTGGCAGGGATGTAAAACGTGTAACAGGAAGAAGCATGAGATCTCAGTGGGCTGGGAACTGGAAAGTAGAGTTGATCGTTCTGACAGCTTACAAGAAACTTGGTCTCGGGGATAGTGAGTCAAACTGACCAAACGTCTGATCTAAGGACGGTTCAGACTTCTGATCTCCACTGAATGTGAAGGATGATCAGGATCTGCGTCTGTCATAAGAAATCCTTCGAAAAACTGGAAATCTGACTAGTTATTTGATCAGGCTGACATGAACGGAGTGGGTTTTTTTTTGGACTGAATCACAGACTGCTTCAATCTGCTTCTTGACCATCGAGTTTTGATGGTGAATAATACTAAAACAGGGGCGGTAGCTAGCTATCCGTTACCTGAGGATGAGTCCTCTCTGAATGCTGGTCTTCATCTTCTCTGTCAAGTGTTCAACATTGGACTGGAAAGAGAAAGAGTTATGAATAAAACATATCTTCACCACCAGAGGCCAGCAGTACACTGTACTCGTCGGCTATGGAAGCAAATCAGTGACATCATGTTTAGAATTTTCAAAGGTATTGAATACTTAATATTGAAATTTAAACACCACGTAATTTATTTTACATTTGCCAATGTATTTCAATGAAGAAGAAAAAATAATATATATATATATCTGAATTTCTGAAGCTTGAATTTTTTTTAATTCTTCATTGAAATAAATTGGCAAATTCAAAACCAATAAATTCTGTGGCGTTTAAATTTTAATATTAGGTATTCAATGTTGTATTTGAATTTCTGAAGCTTGATTTTTTTGGATCGGATTTAAAAATTTTAAAAAAAATCAATTTAGAGGTGAATTCAAAACCTAAACATATTGGATGGCGTCTAAATGTCAATATTGTTGGTCTCACCTGCAGGTCTTTGATGTCGAAGGGCTCTTCGTAGATGTAGGCAGCGTCTGCCCCCGCCGCTAGCCCCCCCACGCTGGCCAGGTAACCACAGTAACCACCCATGGTCTCGATGATGAACACGCGGCGCTTGGTGCCACTGGCAGACTGCTTGATGCGGTCACATGTCTGACGCACACACACACACACACACACACACACACACCGTACAGTCAGTGGATCAAGATTCAGCTGAGGGGGGAAAGGAAAGCCATTGCACAACCTGGAGTCCTGCAGCAGATTTATTCATAAATGTGGTACGTTAATATAAAATATTCATATTATTAAACTACCTACTGTAATTTATAAGCTGAAGGGGAATATAGCCTACAAAACATGTAAGTACTCTGTCTTAACATGTGACATCTAAGTCCTGTGAAAACCTGGACTTCCTCAATCACTTCCTGCCATTTAAAATGCAACTCAGTTTGACAGTTTGATACATTCAATAAACTGGTCCCGTTCATATTCTAAGAAGATGTATTCACCAGAAAGACGTGAATCCTGTAGGAGGATAGAGAGCACACACACAAACACTGGTAAACATGACAACCCAGGCAGTATAGAGAAGGTTGGGTTGTTTTTATCTGTGGTAACCATTAATCCTCAAATAACTTGACATTGGACTGGTGCTAAGAACAGACATCTATTGTTGCTATTTTCAGGTAGTATTGTTAAGTTTCACAGTGAAGGTTGAGGAGGGGGGGGAGGGAGGGGGAGTGGGAGGGGCTGTAAAGTTCTCTCTTACCTCTACGATGGCATTGAGGGCCGTATCGGCACCAATACTAAGGTCAGTGCCCGGCACATTGTTACTAATGGTGGCAGGCAGCATACACATCGGGATGCAATACTCCTCATAGGTGCCGCGAGCCTCGCACAACTGCAGCAGACACTCTAATGCCTGAAGGCGGGCAGAGGTACAAACACGTTAGAACCACTGGGGGGCGCCCTTCGGGGGACAGAGCGAGACAGCCTGCCCCGTTCAGGAGAGTACCCTGCCCGTTCTGGCTCTTTCCGTGTGATAGTGGCTATGGCTTCCCTTTGGCAGGAGGGGGGAGGGGGAAGGAAGACAGTGAAGGGAGGAAGATGGACAGGAAAGAGAGAAAGAAAGAAAGAGGGGGGGGTATAGATGTGGGATAGGACGAGGGGGGTTTCACTCTTGCCAAAACAGGCACTGGTGAGGCTGTGTGTGTGTGTGTGTGTTGCATGGCACCTCAAACATGGTGCCACTGCTTTGGAGCGTTCAACATCCAACAGAGGCCAGACCCAACAGAGGACTGCAGGCAGGACAGACCTAGAGGAATGCAGGCAGGGCAGGCCCTGGGCAAGTCCACTGGCCGGGGAAGAGGACGGTTCAGGGACTGAGATGGAGATGATGGCCAAGTAAAGGCCCAGACTTGACATGTTTAACATACTGGAACACTTAACTATTATATAACAAAGAGATAACAAAGGTTGTGCTTCATGCCGAAGGCAAAGCACACCCAATAAAGGAAGTGGTTGTGTCTCTCTAACCTAGAAGACCAGTTGGGGGGGGCAACAAAATTGTGATGTTGTCACAAAAGAATGAGAATACCCTTGAAACATTTGAACATCATGCACTGGAGTAATAAGTTATAGTTATAGTAAAGGAGCGATGCTCTTAGAATTGTAGTTAGTCTCTCCACACTTAAAGGGCTAGTAGACTATTTACAGATTTACAGTAAGTTAGTGGAAGGAGGTAGGGTTAGTGCCGTTAAGCAGTGTCAAGTCTGAACATCGTTGACCACTCACCTTAGATGGTGGGGTGGGGTAGGGTGGGAGGGGTGGACTGTTTGGGGTAGGTGCAGGCACAGTGGAGGGACGGAGGGGGGAGGGCGGAGCAAACATGGGGGCTACGACACACAGGTACGACCCCAGCGTGCCCCCATGTTGTCCCTCACTTACCTGGACGCCACCAGCTCAGCTTCAGGCACCACCAGTCACACCTGGCAGTCTAGGACTGTCTGTCTGTCTGTCTGTCTGTCTGTCTGTCTGTCTGTCTGTCTGTCTGTCTGTCTGTCTGTCTGTCTGTCTGTCTGACTGTCTGACTGTCTGACTGTCTGTCTGTCTGTCTGTCTGTCTGTCTGTCTGTCTGTCTGTCTGTCTGTCTGTCTGTCTGTCTGTCTGATTAATAGAACTTCATACTCAATACAGACGTATAGTCTTTAATGTATCCTTCTCCGTTCATTACACATAAAAGGAAGAGCCCTTTTGGCCTCCGTAATGCACTGCAGCGTAGCCAACATGTCAGTAACTATGGTACTGAATCTACTACTACTACTACTACTACTACTAACTCTACAACCTGGAAAGCAGAAGCTTGTAGGCAGAGTATTGGTAATGCTTTCCTCCATGACTGTGTGAGTGTCTGGTTGGCTGGCTGGCTGGCCATGACTCTGTGTGTGAGAGGGTCTCTACTCTGGCTGGCCCCAGCCTCACTTACATCAGTGATGGCGTTCAGAGCCGTGTCTGCCCCGATGCTGAGGTCGGAACCTGTCACATTGTTGGAGACAGTGGCTGGGACCATGACCATGGGCACACAGAACTCGTCATATTTCCCACGGGCAGATAACAATTCCAAGAGTCCCAGGTAGGCCTGCAGAGCAGAGCCAAGGGCTTTAGTGGGTGCTGGTGGAGGAGGGTGGGAGGGAGGGTGTTGCTATGCGAGGAAACATGAGGGTATGCCAAGGGAAGAGCCGGGTCTATCACATCGGACAGCAGCATGAAACAGACAGGTGTCACTCCACACATCTATTACTCTACATTATACAGGACGTACGCTCGCTCACTTACACACACGCTCACTTACACACACACACTCACACACGCTCACACACGCTCACACACACACACACACACGCTTACACACGCTCACACACGCTCACACACCCAAAACCACAGATATAAAGAAGCCGGTGAACTTCTACAGAGGAAAGCGTGAAATGTCTGGCCAAATAAAAAGCAGCTTGACGACTACTAAATCATCCTTTTTCTTTCCTTGACATTTGACTCGCCGTGTTCATTTCAACAGTTTGAATGTGCCTCCACTAAGTCTGAGGGATGTGAGGAGTCATTCAGAGAAACTGGGAAATGAACCGCGAGGCTCTCGTACTGCGAGGCTCTCGTACTGCGAGGCTCTCGTACTGCGAGGCTCTCGTACTGCTTGCAGATTTGAAAGTATATTTGCCAGGGAGGCGGGCATGACTATGGCAGGCGTGTGGGCAGGACAATGCATGAAAGCATGTGGGTGTAAGCTGCACTTAGAGATGGGGCAGAGCAGTGGCAAGGGACGGCAAAATTAAACAGAACAACCACACAGCATACAATTATGAAATAATAACACACTTCTCAAAACATCATTTACATAATGCAAAATATGGCAAAAAACTTACATTGCCAAAATAGATTCCAAACATTTAGAAAATGTGCCCACTATTACTATAATATACTACTACAAGATATTATATTGCCATAATATTATTATAGTAATGTTTGAACTCAAAAGTAGTGGGTAAAATGATGTAGCAAGGTACGGTACATGTTGCATGGTAACCAAACTAGACATTCACATACCTCAAAACCCCCGATGACTAGCAAGGCGTTGATATTGTTTATACGCATCTGCTCTGCTAACTTTTCAAGGTGCTTTGCAGGCAGAGTCCTGGAGAACGAATAAGAAAAAATTATAACATGTATAAAACAAACACAACACACAGAAACATGGAATAACTACATTAACTGAAAGATTTCATCCAGCAACAGCAAGCTGAAAGGTAAGGATACATACATTCTACATACTGTACGTTCAACAGTAATATTCCATGTGTCAGTGTTTACCTTTTGGTTCCCAGCAGAGATCCACCCTGCCCAGTCCAGCCTCCCACATCAGCCCACTTGATCTCTTTGATCTGGGAGGAACGCAGAGACACACGTGTGTAAGTTCAGAGGTCACATGGGACAATCCTGACTGCCTTTGCTTCTGTCCTCACCAGCAGCTGAAAGCTTGTCAAGGTTTGCCTGCTAAGGCTGTGTGTAAGCAGTTTGAATCAGCACTGTAAACATATTCTGCAGTTTTATTATATGGCAACGACAGTACGAGCCTTCTGATTGGCTAATGGGTAGTCATGCCAAACCCGTATTGACCAGCGGTCCAATAAGTATTGTTATTGCCCTCCTCTGACGTCATCTTCAAAATTAGCGATATCGAAGTCAAGACGATACTGAAGACATCAACAGCGACGAAGAAATTGTTAACTTTCTAAAATAATCGTTATTTGTGTTGGAATTAAAGCCATTTTAGCAGAACCGTACTGTCCGCTTTCTATCAAAAGTAATTGGTTGCTAGACAACACCTGAAACACACCGTGAGAAGACTTGAGAGCTAGCCTAGCTAGCTACAATTAGCCTACAATTTACAAAATGAAAAGAGCTAAAAATGCCATATAATAAACAACTTACTAACCTCGACCGTTCGGTCATGCCGGGAAATATCAAACCTCGACTTTGCCGTATCAACCTCGCTATCGCTCGGTCGATACGTTCAAGTCTCGTTTGATATTTCCCGGCATGACCTCACTCTCGGTTAGTAAGTAGTTATGAATCAGCACTGTAAACATATTCTGCAGTTTGAATCAGCACTGTAAACAGATTCTGCAGTTTGAATCAGCACTGTAAACATATTCTGCAGTTTGAATCAGCACTGTAAACATATTCTGCAGTTTGAATCAGCACTGTAAACAGATTCTGCAGTTTGAATCAGCACTGTAAACAGATTCTGCAGTTTGAATCAGCACTGTAAACATATTCTGCAGTTTGAATCAGCACTGTAAATTTATTCTGCAGTTTGAATCAGCACTGTAAACAGATTCTGCATTGCAGGCGTTATTCCACATATACACATCAGTGGACAGTTTAGCAATCTTTACATTTTGTTTTGAGGGTATAATCACATGATCAAATTCCCCTTTCAAAACCACGATAGCTCAGTATGTTACTGTCGGCAAAAAATACCATAACGTCTATGTCAGTGAAACTTCAACTATACTAAAGTATATCATATATATCATCATAACTATGCTGTTTGAAACAGAGCCTTTTGAAGCATGCAGGAGCCAATCCATGGTAGCAAAAGCACAACAGTCAACATATCCCTGAAGATAATCTCCTTAATCCTGGAGACACCTGGTTTAACCTTGCGTGTGTAGGGACTGAGGAACAAACTGAGGAAAAGGGTGTTTGGATTTCAACACATAACTCTGCTCCATCCTCCTCTGGGCATTTACAACAGATCTAAGGTTTGTTTTTGTGAAGGCCATGTCCTGTACTGTGCTCGAACGTTATAGGATATGTCGCCCCCTGTCAGCTAGGAGTGGTACTACCGAACCAAGCTAACCAGGGAATGTGGGGACGTCACTGATTGGTTTACAGTAATCCAGGATGACCATCCTTCTGGAACCACTGACCATGAACAGTCTAAGAGCAGGAACTCAGCACAGAGTGGCTTTAAGTGACACAGTACAGTCTCCACCTCCAGTGTATTATAGCCATTCCCAGCCGGCCCACCTGCATTTCCCTCGCTGACCACTAGAGGGCTGCGGCCCACATTTGGGGAATTGTTGCACTTTACTATACTTTCCTATATATTTGATTATTCTGCTGCTTTTCTATACCTTGTATTATTAGAACTATACCATTAATAACTAGAGAGCATACAATTTCTGGGGAAATTGTGAGGGTGTGCCTGCTTGCTTGTCCGTCCCTTTAAGTTTTTCCCTTCTAGTGATATTTTCAAGCATTTAGCCTACTCACAGTCTATTGCATAATAATTCATTAAGAACACCCTTGGAAAGAAGCTAATGTTATCACTGGAAATATTTCAGATGGAATCGCGATTCAAACAGTAGCTCTATGTCTGCTAACTTATGACATGTCCCCAAAAACGTAAGTAAGCTTGACATTTATTTAGTGGAAAATCGCTCATGCATAAAAAGCTCAATAGCGATCATTGTCAGTAATAAAGCAAAATGCGATATAGCCCTTTGTGGAGAAGCTGCCCCGGTAAATTGTATACTACAGTGTTCGAGTCTTGGTTGCGATCGTTGGTTGAACGTTCCGTTGTACGGTTTAGGCTGAAATTAAATATTGCTTTCATGAACAGATTGACGGCTGTGTCAATGAAGTTCGGGTTAGTAGTCAGACAGTTTCACCTATTGAAATACTTTTGATTTAAGGGAGTGCCGAACATTTTCTGTCGCCGTTTGACTCCCTACTGTAAACAGCTGTGGATGTTTTTGTTAGCTACACAGTGTCTCGCGTAGGCTACAGCGTTGCAGTACTGGTTTGAAATCACAGGTAATGATTATTTCACCAACAAATCGTTTACTTGTAATCTAATGTCATAATAAATCGTACAACGAAAATGTATTTGTGAGTAATGTTTATTTTAACGATTGAAAACAGATGCAGCCTAGACCGCTGTAGTATGTGTTGCCCGGGCAACATAGGCTAATGTCATGATGCTAATGCTTCAGTGAAATAGTAGACTACCGTTTCCGAAAGTCGATGTAGTTCCTCAATAATATTAGCTTATATTGTACATTACACTTAACAATTGTGTTTCATATCAGAAAGTAACATTAGTAAATAGTTATCACCCTGGCCTCTTTGCTTGTGGCGTTTCTGCAGCTGCCTTGCAGTATCGTTAAAGCTATAGTTAGCCTATAGCTATCTCCCAGAAGTTAACAAGCTGCTAAACTAATGTTAGGCTAGAGGTAGTCACGCGTGTTTCGTGACGTTAGTAGCGTCAGTGACTGTGGCTAGCAAGTTAGCCAGGTAAATAAAAAGACAAGCAACTCAATGGCTACCAACTTTTGACATGACGTTTTCTAAGTAATCAAAATATTGACGGATGCTAGGGGGGTCTTCTATGCACGTCGTATCTAATGCGTCGTTGCTAACATGTGCCGACGCTGTGACGTAGGCTATTATAACTGAGTAGTCTACCCTTTGCCGACAAAATCAACTTTATGCCACAAAAACGTAGTATGGTCCTAAACTGTGCAACGGAACGTACATAAAAGTAATAGCAACTCAATCGGGACCAAGACGAAACTTTGGACGTCGACGTTTTCTATGTAGTCCAAATATTGACCGAGAAATAGGGGGGCAAAAATAATAATAAATATATATGTGAGATTACAAAGGTTGGCTCTGGCGAAGCCCGAGCACACCCAATAATATAATTGTCTCAAGTTATACCCTGACAATGACCTTACCATGGATACATTTGGGTTGTCGGTCATCCACTACAAAAGATTGAACCACTTCCTATGACATCATGATCCCAGTACCTGTCCCTTGTAGAATCCCTCGAAGCCGTCGTTGACGGCGAACATCTTGTGTCCCTCGGAGATGCCCACCCTGACGGCGGAGCGCACGGCGGCGTTCATGCCCGCAGCGGGGGCGCCCACGTTCAGCACGGCCACGTTGAAGTTACTCTGTGAGGTCAGAGGTCAGACAGAGGTGAGAGGTTATACTGAGAGGTGAGAGGTCATACGGAGAGGTGAGAGGTCACACTGAGAGGTGAGAGGTCATACGGAGAGGTCATACTGAGAGGTGAGAGGTTATACTGAGAGGTCATACTGAGAGGTGAGAGGTTATACTGAGAGGTGAGAGGTTATACTGAGAGGTCATACTGAGAGGTGAGAGGTCATACTGAGAGGTGAGAGGTTATACTGAGAGGTCATACTGAGAGGTGAGAGGTCATACTGAGAGGTGAGATGTCACACTGAGAGGTGAGAGGTCATACTGAGAGGTGAGAGGTCATACTGAGAGGTGAGAGGTCATACTGAGAGGTGAGAGGTCATACTGAGAGGTGAGAGGTCATACTGAGAGGTGAGAGGTTATACTGAGAGGTCATAGTGAGAGGTGAGAGGTCATACTGAGAGGTGAGAGGTCATACTGAGAGGTCATAGTGAGAGGTGAGAGGTCATACTGAGAGGTGAGAGGTCATACTGAGAGGTGAGAGGTCATACGGAGAGGTGAGAGGTCATACTGAGAGGTCATACTGAGAGGTGAGAGGTCATACTGAGAGGTGAGAGGTCATACTAAGAGGTGAGAGGTCACACTGAGAGGTGAGAGGTCATACTGAGAGGTGAGAGGTCATACTGAGAGGTGAGAGGTCATACTGAGAGGTGAGAGGTCATACTGTGAGGTGAGAGGTCATACTGAGAGGTGAGAGGTCATACAGAGAGGTCATACTGAGAGGTCATACGGAGAGGTGAGAGGTCATACGGAGAGGTGAGAGGTCATACTGAGAGGTGAGAGGTCATACTGAGAGGTGAGAGGTCATACTGAGAGGTCATACGGAGAGGTGAGAGGTCATACGGAGAGGTGAGAGGTCATACTGAGAGGTGAGAGGTCATACTGAGAGGTGAGAGGTCATACGGAGAGGTCATACTGAGAGGTCATACGGAGAGGTGAGAGGTCATACTGAGAGGTCATACTGAGAGGTGAGAGGTCATACTGAGAGGTGAGAGGTCATACCGAGAGGTCATACTGAGAGGTGAGAGGTCATACTGAGAGGTGAGAGGTCATACGGAGAGGTCATACTGAGAGGTCATACTGAGAGGTGAGAGGTCATACTGAGAGGTGAGAGGTCATACTGAGAGGTGAGAGGTCATACTGAGAGGTGAGAGGTCATACTGAGAGGTGAGATGTCACACTGTAGCAGCTAGTTCGCCCAGAAAATAACATGTTCACACTTCAGGATGTTGAAGCTGTAGAAATTCAACACTTCCAATAGGAAAGGGGTGGTTTTGATCTGCAGATAATATGTTTTGCTACCTACAAATTGGATTTTCTTGGGAACAGTTTGGAACTGACGACACTCTCTTGCATCTGAGCGTCCTTCATTTGCTACGGTGTTCCGTTTGCGTTTTTCCGCAATGCCGTCACTATACTCTACATTTCACTGACCCTAGATCGATTATGTCTCACCTCAATTCCTCCCTCTTCAATCACAACACATCACCACCCCCCTTCCCATCATTACACGTAAAGTTCATGAAAACGTCCATTATACCCGCATCACTGCTTAGTCTAAAGAGACGCAGACATACCATTAGCCAGTCTGTGTCCTTAGGCTTCAATAGTTTCTAAGTGGACCCGGTCAGAGAGGTTGGTCAATACGTTCCATCTCTCTTGTGTGTACATGCCCACCAAACAGCTGTCCTTGCAAGGTGACTTACTTGTGCAATCTCTGATTCCAGTTCACGGTGAGCCAGCAGTTTGTATGTCCTCAGATTGTTCTCAAAGCTCCTGTGGAGACACAGAAGGGCACAATGAGAATCTGTTCTTTGTAGAAAGTGACAAGATTATATACGTGTGTGTGTGTGTGTATGTGTGTGTGAGTGAGTGAGTGAGTGTGTCTGTGTTTGGTATAGGGGAAAAAAGGAAGTCGATCTCTTGGATCTCAAGCACAATTTAGAATACTGTGGGGTCACCGAGCAACACCATCCTTCCTGAAATTCTAAATCCAAACGGGTAACAATATTTGTATTTTGCTGAATGTCCCAGGAAGTGGGATGATGTCACTGTGACCCAGAGGTGACACCCGTGACCCCTCAGCCTGCTGTTCTCTCTACCTGCCACGCAGCTTAACCGCCTCTTCAAACTTCTTCTCGTCCATCGCCTTCTGGACCTCCTGGGTCTGTGGGAACAACATGGATTCATGAGCAGCTCCACCATTTACATTTGTTCATTTAGCAGACGCTTTTATCCAAAGCGACTTCCAAGAGAGAGCTTTACAAAAGTGCATAGATCACTGATCATAACAACGAGATATCCCCAAACATTGCAGGTAGTCAAACATGAAGCATACATGAAAAAACAAAAATAAGTGCCAAATGGAACCAGGAGCGTTAGAAACAGCAGAAATGCAGAATCTGCAGGTCACCACTTCACTGTGGAACACCTCCGTTTTACACAACGATTCAGATAACGCAGAAGACAAGCAGGGTGTGCTTTTGGAGTTTAGACGGAACAGACTGGCATTACATCATCGGATTGCCGTGACAACCATTCAACCAAATTGCCTGGGTAATGATTAATCAGAGAGCAAAACAATGACTGCATAATGTCCTGCACAGAAACCAAGGAGTCCCTTATATCTGCACAGTGTTATCTTCAGGCTCCCGTCACAGTATGTAAAACAAGTACAAACACATGCAAGGCTAACATGATTAACAAGGCCTATGTATGGAAAATGTATAATGCAAAAACAGTCATTTTAGAAAGGGGGGTTGTAAAACAGGCAAAGACTAGTCATGCTTTTATTTGCGATCTTGGGATTGTTATCGTACTGGGGTTGAGTGTGCGTGTGTGTGTGGTGTTATTGTACTGAGGATGTGTGTATGTGTGTGTGTGAGGATGTGTGTGTGTGTGTTATTGTACTGAGGATGTGTGTGTATGTGTGTGTGAGGATGTGTGTGTGTGTTATTGTAATGAGGATGTGTGTGTGTGTGTGTGTGAGGATGTGTGTGTGTTTTCAGGACCTGACCCTGGGGCCAGAAGAGTACCTACCATCTGTACACATTCCATGAGGGGCAATCTCACGGACTGGTTCCCACAGAGGGACACCACACAGGCTGGTGTGTTAGCCGTGGTCTCCAGCAAGGCTAGGACAGCCTCCACACCCATACGACTGGCCTGGGGAGGCACACACAGACACACTAAGTCAGTCCACACAAAGTTCAGCTTATCCTCTTTCCCCCATCTCTCCCTTGTTCCTACTCATAATCCCTCTGTATCTCCCCCTTCACTTTCTATCAAATCTTTTTTTTATGAGACATTCATAGGCTGGTATTATCCTTTTTTCCCCCTCGGTGTGTTGGCACGGTTACATCCCAGCACGTGCCACAGCATAAATCTGTTAATGTGCTTAACCTAAAAGTACCGGCGCTTCCTCTGAAGAGGAAATGAGCGCATGGCACGCGCAGGATTAGAGACTGACCGCCAGGGCACAGATCCATGGTGCGCTGGATTCGACTCGCTTGGCACACCAAGTGCACAAAGCGTAGAGTTAATATAGAGATTTTACTGGCTATGTTGTGTGGCGATAGGCGAATGAAGTGCACCTAAAGAGCACGGGTACCCACCAGGATGCGGTCGAAGGCGGAGGGTGTTCCTCCTCGCTGGACGTGGCCCAGGATGGTCACGCGCGTGTCGAACCCCAGGCACCGGACGACCAGCTTGGCAGAGGGCACAGGGTTTAGCGAGACACGAAATACAATTTAAACTATATTTAATGTTAGTAAACATGCAATTTAAAAGTGTCCATTAACACTGCACGGAAAAGTATCTGCAATGTTTCATATTGCAGATATGGTGGCTAATGATAGCAATTATTGCTACTGCTAGCAATAACACTAAACATAAGCCTAGCTTCTGAAATACAAAACAAAGATAATCTTAAACATCAAACTACTGACAAATCTGAATTATTTTTGCAAACATAAATCAGATATAGAGAAACACACAACAATCACATGCTTCATATAAATATGGCAAGGGAAACGGCAAAGCACATGCAAACCATTATTGTTCAGTCATGTTAGTTGGGGTCTTTTGAGGGGTGAGCACATTAGATCTCGAAGCAGGTAAGATAGGTTTACAAAATGCAAAAAACTACATCGGTAGTTTTGGATTAAATAGGCCTACGTAAATACTGCAGGCTATAGTCGGTTCAGCTCAGGATGTTCCGGGAACAAATAATAAAAATATTTCTGTCAAAGCACTATGACATCAGAGTCTACGAGTGCACCTTTTGAATTAAAACACATGTACTGTGTATGCAGCGCAAGGCTCAAAAAAACTAGAATAACCTACGCAAGTACTTCGGCTTAGGCCAGCCTTAGCGTGTCTTTGAGAGCTGTAGTGTGTAAGCGGTGACAGGAAAGCAGGTAACCGCAGTCTGCGAGCGAGAGCAGAGCGTCTTACCACAGCAGAGTGGCATCCACAGTGGGACTGCCAGCAGCAGGGCACAGCGACAGAGTGAAGCCACACCAGAGGGCAGTAGGAGGGCAACAGTGCCACTACCAGGGGGGGGGCTGACACTGTACTTACATTCTTGACATGGTCGGTAGTTATGGGCTTGTTGTTACAATCAATTGCCCCCTCGGCTACTATTATGATACTCAGCCGTTTCATTCCTGCTCGGCTCTACGTTGGGAAGTGAAAGACACATGACAGAGAACTGAAACAGATGGTTTGGCATGGGCTTTCAAAAGCTGGAGGCCAGAGTGTGGGAAAGACGTCTGAGAGCCAGGAAGGAGCATCGAGTCTCCACCAAGGAAGAGATTATACCAATTACACTATCAATGTTTGCACAGTCAAAATGAGCAATATCCTGTCTACCTTTCTGTCTGTTTCACAGATAAGGATGTTCTGTTCTGCTCTCTCCTTGCTTCATTAATTCTCCAGTCTTGAAAGATGCAAAACAGTGGAGGCAGTGAACACGGCAAGACAATTAAGCCGACGTCTCTGTTCTGATTGGCCGGTAGACTGCTTAGACACCGCCCAGCCTCCAGACTTTTGGCTTCCCCTTGGTCGCCGTGCTCCAGTACTCACATCCTTGACATAACTAGAGGTTATAGATTTCCCGTGTCTGTCAATGGCTCCCTCAGCCACAATGATTATGTTCAACCTTGTACCTCTGGAACGAGTCTGGACCATAAAACGCAGTCGTTGTCAAAGAGAAAACTGTTACTCACAAGTGATTAAACAAAAGATCGCATAATATACTATGCTGGCGTTGACCGATTCTATTTGGTTATGTCCTGTCCTACCCTACCCAGTCTTAGTATAGACTTAATCTGGTCATCCTCCCTGATGCTGGTCATGACTCAAACAGGTATAAACCAGTACAACACTGTTAGGTGATTAACAGAAGACCGAGAGAGGTGTTCAGCTGTGACTGAATCATGGTAACACAGCAGGTAAGGGGTGAGGTAAGGAGTGAGGTAAGGGGTGAGGTAAGGGTGAGGTAAGGAGTGAGGTAAGGGTGAGGTAAGGAGGAGGTAAGGAGGAGGTAAGGAGGAGGTAAGGAGGAGGTAAGGGGTGAGGTAAGGGGTGAGGTAAGGGGTGAGGTAAGGGTGAGGTAAGGGTGAGTAAGGAGTGAGGTAAGGAGTGAGGTAAGGCCGGGTGAAGTAAGGAGGAGCGATGATCAGAAGGAGGTGTTACCGCAGAAAGCTTCCCACACATCTTGTCCTCCCAGCCGTCTGCTGGGGGCATCTCTGGGATCAGCACCCAGTCAGCTCCACACGCCAGGGCGCTCACGAGAGCTAGGTACCTGGACACACACAACATGCACAGACACACACACACATGCACACACGTGCACGGACACACACATACGTTGCAAGCTGATGTTTAGTGCCGTTAAAATGTGTTCGATTAGTTTTTGAGCTGATATGTTTTGAACTTTGCACCTTACCCACAATGCCTTCCCATGACTTCTAAAACAAAGGTCCTCTGGTGGCTGAGAAAAAGACAGAATTACGTTAAGGAGTATCACCAAATCATCTACACTAACAGTCTAAAGTATCAATTCCTTTCCATGCTCCATTGACACAGCAGTTCTGACCTCTGACCCCTAGGCCAGCAAGAGAGCTGATAGGCTAAGCCCTGACAGGATGTACAGAGACTGTCTTATTTGTTACAGGGAGTCTGCTTTTGGTCTGATGCAGCCGTTTATATAAATAAAATAATCTTAATCTAATCTGACCCAATCTGAACAGTTCCCCGAGCAGTTCCTCCTGACCTCTGGGCTGTGGTCATGATGGCGTCCACCACCTCGATGATCCTGTGCAGGGCGGAGTCCGTTCCTATTGTCATGTCGGTGCCGCAGAAGTCGTTGTCGATGGATCCCACCATTCCCACTATGTGCAGGGCGGAGTACTTCTGCACTGAATCTTTCATTAATCAAACCTGCGGCAGAAAGGAAGGAGTAAATATCATTCTTGTCTGGGTCCGTCTCAGAGACAAAGAAGATATCTCTGGATGAGCTTTGTGAAAAATCATCCACACATCCTACGGTCCCAAGGATGGAGTGGGTTGTCAGGACTAAACCTTGCAGATTAAAACATTTCTTTCTGGATTTCTCATTAATCGTGTTCTAAAATCACGGTAGATTAAGTCAACGAAGATGCGAATCCATCATCAGTTTTCAAATGCACTTCAATTACACAAGAAGACAGTAACCGTTCAGAAGACCAGATCACTGTTCCATAAATGACATGCTAAAGATGACGCTAAAACCCGTTAGTCCTAAACCAAGACGACATTAGAAAACGCCCCTCCCAGCCCAACTAACTAACTCTTCAACAACGCCTGCCTCGCAGTCATAAGGTCAAAGGGTCAAAGGTCAAGCCAGGCTGCTGACGAGCCTCCAGAAAGCACCTTGCTGGACCAGTTCTCCCAGCAGGCCACTCCACTCCTCCCTGAAGAGGTTGGCTCCCGTCAGGCTTCCGTCTCCTCCGATCACACACAGGTTAGTGATGCCGTGCTGCACCAGGTTGGTGGCGGCCTTCAGACGTCCCTCGTGGGTCCGGAACTCTTTGCACCGGGCACTGCCGATGACGGTGCCACCCTGGAGGGACGCAATAAAGTCGCACAGGAGTCAGGGGTTGTGTTAATGCGTGTGATGGGCAGGGGCGTCGCTCAGAATGTTGGGGGGCCCCCATGAAGAGACTGAACCCCCCCTCCTCCCTATTTTGGTTTGGTCCGTTTTTTTACATTCAACACATTTTACTTCCAAGCTTTTTAAGGGCCCTCCCCCTTCGACGCCCCTGGCAACGGGTTGCTACACTACACATCATTTCTGGTTAAACTGTGACAGGTGGCTGATTGGAGACTGTGTGTCTGTTCATTAGACATCTCAGGGTCTACTTACCACTTGTAACATGCTGGAGACACTTTCCCATGATGCCTCCTCGATGTTGTCTCCTCCATCCACCATACCCTGATAACCCTGGCAGAAACAACAACAGAGTATTCAACACTCACAATCCTCTACATCAGGGGTCCCCAAACTACGGCCGTACTCAGACATACATTTGGACCTGCCCTCTGAACAAGATTTTATCCTTTTTATTTTTTATTAAAAAAAAAGAATTTCGGTTTACACTGATTATTATGCAGAACTAAGTAAATGTTTTGGTTTCAATAGCAATGAATATGAAAAAAGGTAATTACGATAGTATTAATGCTCTTTTAATAGGCTATATATCTCTTGATGTGTAAGGATGTACGGTGCATAACAAAATAATAAACGAATCTAGCATAATGAATACATTTAAAATCATAGTAAAATCTCCACAATAACACTGGTAGTCACTCCGGCCCATGTCATTTCCTGTTACAGACCGACCCAGCCCCACATTAAAGAAAGGAAAAATGATCTGGCCCTCGCAGAAAAAGGTTTGGGGTCCCCTGCTCTACATTCTTCATGCTCAGCAAAACCCTGTGTTCCTTCCTGCAGTACTACACAGTACTGCAATACATCCATCTGCAGTACTACACAGTACTGCAATACATCCAGCTGCAGTACTACACAGTACTGCAATACATCCAGCTCAGATATATGAAGCTTTACCGACTGGAGTGTCACAGAGGTCACAAGAAACTTCACAAGAAACCGGATGTACTGTAAATCTCGTTATCAGTAAGAAGGCAGCACAATGGAAGAAATGATGAACTCTTATACCTGTCACTGCAGGTCACAGCGATAGTAATCTGTTGGCTGACATGAACAGGTTCCAACAGATAACAGTGCTATTGTCCCTGGCTGGAGAGAGAGAGAAAGGCACGAGTGCTGCAGTTTAATACCTCCAGTCAGTTACATAACGGCAGAATGAGGACCAGAGAGCTCACAACCGGAGGAAGACACACGCACTCCAGAACAAAGCCGGCCTCCTCGTCCTGTCTGGTTAACACACACACTCCAGGACAAGCCGGCCTCCTGGGCCTGTCTGGTTAACACACGCACTCCAGGACAAGCCGGCCTCCTGGGCCTGTCTGGTTAACACACACACTACAGGACAAGCCGGCCTCCTCTGCCTGTCTGGTTAACACACGCACTCCAGGACAAGCCGGCCTCCTCGGCCTGTCTGGTTAACACACGCACTCCAGGACAAGCCGGCCTCCTCTGCCTGTCTGGTTAACACACGCACTACAGGACAAGCCGGCCTCCTCGGCCTGTCTGGTTAACACACGCACTCCAGGACAAGCCGGCCTCCTGGGCCTGTCTGGTTAACACACGCACTCCAGGACAAGCCGGCCTCCTCAGCCTGTCTGGTTAACACACACACTCCAGGACAAGCCGGCCTCCTGCAGAGCCTGTCTGGTTAACACACGCACTCCAGGACAAGCCGGCCTCCTCGGCCTGTCTGGTTAACCTGACAAACACTTACTGTGAAGAACTGGGACACAGTTGTGTGTGATTTGGGGGAGACTCTAAAGACTTGTGTATTTGATTGACGGCAAGAACTGGGAGGTCTTCGTACTTTGAGTTTAGCTCAGACACTTACCTCATGAATGAAGTAAACTTTGGCTCCCACATAGATTCCCATCCGGACGACAGCTCGGACAGCTGCATTCATACCTGGCCAAGAAGAAGAAGAGAGTATTTAAAAGGAAGGTCCTGTGTGCAGTCGTACTTGACAGAGGTTCACTTTAGGTACTTCATATTTGATACTTTTATTTTGTGGTGGTTTCGTGATTATTGGGCAGGGTGGCAGGCGTACAGGTGATAATCGGACGGAAGGTGAGAGAGGAAGAATCTGGGGCTCAGGATTTATGAGCTACACTGGGAGAAGAACAAGCTCAGACCAGGGCTGAAGGAATTCCTGCTGGGCACTCCTCAGATTGGGATGTGTGTGTGTCTCAAACAGTGAGCTTGTTATGACCATGAGTAAGAGTTATATAACAAAGGCTTGCTAGACGGTCAAACCAGGCTCCCCAGAACAGTGAGGAGAAAGGGGGGGCCAGGGTGAGTCAGCGTTAGATGTGGTGTGTGTGCGAGTGTCTCAATAGCAGAAGAATTATGGGTCTTGCCGAAGTAGGAGAAACCCACAGGGCAGAAGCCAGAGAAGGAGAAGTTAAAGATGGATTGAACAATTTAAGCATGACATATGTTGTGATTAAGATCGGGGGTGAACTAAGGGTTTGAGAAGAAACTAGGACATTTAGAGTGGGGGTTTTAGGGGTGAGATGCAGTGTAGTAGTGCAGGCCCAGTCGTTTCATCCACAGCAGGACTCACTGCCATGTTTGGTAAAATACGAACTGACTCCTCCTACACTCAGTCTGAAAGTTTGTTTGATCTCTTGCGAGACAGGAGAGATGCTCGGTCTGTGACCTGAATGAGGATGTCTAGTGAGCCTGAACTCAAACACAAACAACGGCTCAGGCTGTCACACATTCTGCCAAGCAGTTCCTTGGATCAGGGCCGATTCTGGAAGGGCTAAACAATGACATGAAAGGTCTGCTTTCCCAGGCTCTCTCTCTCTCTCCAAACTGGCAAACACTGTAAGGGTAGCCAGGCTGTATTGCTGTTGCTAAGCAACATGGCACTAGAGCTTGACAGTTTGGAAGAGAGAAAGGAGGAGAAATATAAAAGACCAAACTGTACAATTTCCTGTAGATAGATCCTACAGTGGTAGTTCATCACTGATTGGCCAAATGGTACAACTGTCTTCCTGTCACGTGACACATCGTAGACTAACTATAGAACCACAGACTAGACAAAGAGAGGCACAGGAAGAGATTAAAGAAGAGAGAAGACTGAAAGTGAGAAAGAGGTATTTACCCCTTGTGTTGCCTTATGAGGTCACAATGACCCGAAGGTTCACAACGACCAAAAATACAATTTTACCCAATACAAAAACAAATAAAAAGCATATTATTTTAACAATTGCGCTGTGAGGGATGTTAGACAGCCCGACGGGTAAAAGAAAATGCTTCACTTTATTTTTGTATGAGGTAAAGTTGTCACAACACGTGGGGGGGTCACAATGACTGAAGGGTCACAATGACCTGAAGATAACACAAGGGTTAAGTAGAGTGGAAATAGCAAAGAGACAGATATAGAAAGAGAAAGAAAAGCACCATTGCTGAACCACTGGTTAGACGTCAGACTAAAAGGCTGTAGGTCAGTTACTCGGACACTGCTGAGTTCCTGCCATACAGTCATGCATGGTCTGAGTTGTTTGCAGATGAACAGAATAGCCTGGTTGTTATGTTAGGAGCCCAGCTTGAGGTTTCCAACATTCAAATGGCCTTCTTCTGTTCTAAGTCAATCAACCCAATGAGCTATCGAATTCCCAGTCAATCTGGCAAGCTAAACCATGCAGTTCAACACATCCATTTTTCGGGACTGGACATGCAGTAGGTTTATGCCATAACTGCAATTTAGTATCCTACAAGTGGGAAATAGTCTGTCGTTATAAAGGACTAATAGTGCAATGCGCTATAGGTAGTACAGAGCTGCCTTCTCTAGCATTATCTCTCTCTCTATTCTCTGCATGGTGCAGAGCGCCATGTCATGTTGCCAATGGATGCTGAGTCATCAATTAACTCATCCTTCTCCCGCTGTTGGCCTGACATCTTTGTTGCTCCTTAAAGTACGTGTGCTGTGTGAACTCACCAATGCATTACCAAGCAGACATCTGTCCTTCAAGCTTAACCTGACATGCTCGTGGCTGGGGTTCCTTTGACGCTGCGCTAGCACGCAGTGATGACGCACCTGCAGTTCATCACGTACGCAGGACATCCCCACAGCAGCTTTCCATAAGAATATTCAGCACTGGCTTTAATTCTTATGGATAGTATTAGAAGTAGATCCTATGTCGCCTACTATACTTTCTACTAATTAATAATGTTTGAGCAGGGATGCAAGTAGTCAAAAAGTGATAGCACTATATTTGTAGCACCCATATTTGTATGCATGACTTCCTGATTCGTAAACTCGCTGGTTACAAAAATTGGCATATAGCCTAGACAAATAGGTACTGGTAGCCATGTGTGATTAATTCAATTTTCCATAACAGAATTTGTTTTCAAACCACGTTTGAGAATTTCACAAAATAGCCGACTGGATCCGCAATGCAGTGGCACTTGCAACAATGTGGGAATTATTCTGGTGCGGTTGGAAATGAAAGATTGTATCAGGGCTGTTGTTTAACACACAACACCAGTCGAATAATATTACACCTGAACAGCCGGCACACAGACATCTTGGATTTCTAAGAATGAGAATTCTTCCAATCAGTGTAGATAGCATTAGCCTGCTAGCTGACTAGCAAGCCGCACAATTGCTATATCATAATAATTTCCACGAATCACGGAGGAAACTTTGTAACTAGACTACATATCAACCTTGCACATGTATGTAAAATGAAATACATTTGTTTCGAGTTTATTAAACGGGTGATTTTCGCCCTCTACACTGTTACAATGTCACAGCGTTCATTGTCTGGTACTCATCCGTCAATACCTTGAGCATCCCCTCCGCTGGTGAGGACTGCGATAGATTTCCCCGCCCCGGTCAGATTCTCGAAAAATCTCTTGGTGTCTGGCTGCGCCATCTTCACAGCTTTTCACGTACACTCCTTTAATTTGATTGATATACTGTTACAGATAAAACGGTAAAAAAAATGCTTCCAGTAAGGGAAGTCTGACAACATACGACCCCCCCTTTCCTCTTTTCTTCCCTGCAGGCCGGTATCCTCCCGGTTCCGCAACCCTTTCACGATTTGCATAGTGCGAGCCTTCAGTGGTAAATAGACAGCAGCACCATCCAATGAACTGTCGGTTCACTCATGAGCTCAATTATTTAGACCAATTGGGGCCATTGTGGGCTGATGACTTGAAAGGAACAGCCCATTCGCAATTGAACGAGGGTTCCATCATGTCCTCAACAAGAGCTCGCACACCTAGGCTCGTTTTTAAATGGCGTGACCGCCAGAAATTGTACATTTAACTCGACAAGGTTTGAATTACAATAATGAACTCATATGAACGTTCTACTATTGTCAAGAGTACAATTTACGCATGGTATTTACACTAATCCACCTTGCTCAAATATGTATTAGACAATTTATATCTGTTGAACAAATTCCTTGCGCTATAGAAACTGACGTTTTTATTGAGGAGTTATTTGCGCCCCCTTGTGGGACTTTGTCAAAATAGTTTTACATCGCCATCGTGTGGCTTAGTTTTTCTCTGACACTTTCACTTGTGTTGTGTTGCTGTTTAAAGTAAATTAAGTCATATTTAATACTGTCAATGAAGTGACAAAACCTTGTATGAATATAATAATTTTATTGATAAATATATTTAATAATTTATATAATATCCAGCAGAGATTATTAGTCAAGAGAATATCTTCTGATTGATCGTTTATCGCCGACGAAGAGTGCGGTTCTGCAGTCTCTGAAGGATCCTCTTGACTCGGTCATTGACAACTTCCCAAGCACAGTTCTCATCGTCCTATAGGAAAACGAGCAGAAAAACAGACGGCAACTTTACATGAGCACATGAAGTCACATTAGTCACAGAAACATTATTGAGTTAACGACAGAATCTTTGATAACCACAATTGTAATATGTTTTCTATACATTGTGCATTAATTACCTCTATTTTAGCTAGATATCAAGCTAAGATATTAAGATCTACGATTTACTTTATTTTGATTCTGACCTTTTTGTGTATCAGAAATTCCTCTAGCTTGTCAAAGCAGACAGTCACTGGTTCAAGGTCAGAAAAGGAGATGTGTGTTGCCTATGATCAGAAGAGAAAATAAGTCAGTCCATTTCATCTAGCACTGACAGACACGTGATTAACACAACAATATGTCGACATTATGATCCCAGAAAGTTTCTACTCACACAAGAAGTTAGCCTGTAGTGGTCTATGAGGAAGTCCTCAGTCAGTGCATGGGATTTGGGAGTTCTCTTGTATATGGATCCAGCTCTCTTCAGTACGTTAGCCAGAATCGTTTCAGTGTGTTTAAGCTGTTTGAAAATAGAGACATTACAGTCAGTAGAGATATGACACTCTATCACACACTGTCTCTGTCAACTACGTCTCTCTCCAAATGACTGCGTATCGTTAGATGTTAAAGCAAATACTGTTGATACAAGCTACTGCACACCATCTTTAGGAGCTCTAGCTTGACTTTGACTTACCTCACTGAGCATCTGTAGAGGATCACAAGGCACTTCGTTTTCAAAGAGATGCACACACTCATGGGAGATATTATGGCTCTAAAAGAAACAACGACATCATTAGCACTGGACCATGGGACACAATCACAGTCGTCTAGACGAGAGTTACAACGTGTGTGTTAAAATATTGTGTCATGCAACAAACGTCATCTCCTGCTATGCAGAAATATTCAGTCATTCAAATGTACTGATTATATACTGGGATTCAGGTGGCTGAGCGGTTAGGGAATCAAGCTAGTAATCAGAAGGTTGCTGGTTCGAATTCCCGGCCGTGCAACATGATGTTGTATCCTTGGGCAAGGCACTTCACCCTACTTGCCTCGGGGGAATATCCCTGTACTTACTGTAAGTCGCTCTGGTTAAGAGCGTCTGCTAAATGACTAAAAATCAAAATATAAAATATAAATATTTACCAGGTCTTTTAAACTTTGCAGGATGTGTGTCCATCGGATTAGCTGTGAGCAGACTTCCTGGGCCTGAAGCGAACTCAGGAGAGTTGCGACGACGAAAACTTTCACCCAGAACATGATTGCTGAAAGAACATACATGAATATTATTTTTACATTCAAAGAACGAGCAAGCGGACAAGAAGTTAAGGATCTGACATGGGCACCTTACCTTTCAGATTGTCCTTTCTCACTTGTGATGCACTCTGGATGGACGGAAGGCTCGTCGATGTGTTCTCTTCTGTGCTCATCATCGCCCTCAGATCAGGTACTTATAGCCGTCAGTGATGCTACTTCTGAGACACCACACCTGTTTTACACAATGTGAAACTTTACTGTCGTACTTCACCTTAAACTTATCACAGCGGAACATCAGGACGTTGCTAGGTTACAAACCTGGATGAGCAGGATTGTCCTCATCGGATATCCCGGCATCTCATAATTTGTTGTTGTTTCTCTATTATGATGTCATCAGGCATGTGTGTATACCTGTGGATTACTTGTGGTTCCACGCTCAAGACGACGTTGTCATCATGTTTGGAACATATGTTCTATATGAACATATGAACATATGTGGAGGCAGCCCTTTCTGAGACTGAAGAGTTATTGAGGAATATCAAAAGGGGTTATTTACATTTACATTTAGTCATTTAGAAGACGCTCTTATCCAGAGCGACTTAGTGTAAGTACAGGGACATTCTCCCCGAGGCAAGTAGGGTGAAGTGCCTTGCCCAAGGACACGTCATTTTGCACGGCCGGGAATCGAACCAGCAACCTTCAGATTAATAGCTTGATTCCCTAACCGCTCAGTCATCTAACCCCTTCTTATTTAAGGCTTGGTATCGTCATTATTCTCAGAAGATGTACATGTTCATCGACCCTTGAGTCTAATAGTGCATACAGGGGACACACAGTCATGCCCACCCTCAGAGGGGAAGGGTACAGATGTCATCTGTGGAGGGGACCCAGACCCCGGGGGGGCCATGCAAAGATCCAGAGGGGGGGGGCCATGTATATGGGGTTACAGTGCTATGTGAACCCATTGACCCAATTCTGTTAGGTAAAGTTGCAGCCGAACTAGTCCTGGAAGAGGAAACACCTTATATCTGATAAACCCCAGGCGACATAGTAAACAGATTGTGTCATTCAATCACCTCACAGGGGATTCCTAGCATGCACACAGTACAGTTACTCCTGCAGGTGAAATGAAACAAAGTGGATGTCATGATTCGTTATTAGATGTTGGAGCACCCTTAAACAATCAGAAAATTGCATCTCAGCAAATTTCACTGGGTTGATTTGGGCACTAGGAGTGTTTGTGTAGGTCTACTCTCACATATGTAAACAATCCTTGTGTTGACACTTGTGTTATATTAACAAATTGGCCGTGTACAGTTGTATTACCCTCTTACCAGAATTGAACTGCTGTTAGATGCCAGTTACTACAAATTCTTCTGTCCCTCATTCAGATTTACTCTTGTCATGTGTTGTAAACTGTCGGTTGGTTTCCTATCTGTAGGGAGGCCAGCTATACTGGGTGTCTGAATGCACAGGTTGAACTTCAAAATGTGATATTTTACCCTTTGAATTATTAAAGTATAAATATGATGAAATTAGAATTCAACATAAACTCTCCACTGAGTTTTGTAGTTACAGATTATATAATCCGATCAAAACCGGTTTGAATGAAAGACTATTCTGCAATATGAACCCGCACAAGTTCAAGTTTCCATTTCAGAGATCAAGATTGCGAATATGTGTTACTGTCAGAAATGAAACCAGCAGATCTGTTAGTCTGTGTGGGTGTTTGGTCTTCTGCACAATTTATGGAACCATGTTTGTGTGGGCCGACAACATCCACACGTTTACCAGCAGGCCTCAACTTGTTTGCAAAGCTTGAGTGACATATCCAATTTCTCTGAAACTCTTCCTCATTACCTGTAAATGTTCTCAGAGAGCATGTTGAGCCAAGAGAGTTTGAGCCAAGCTGTACTGAAACACATCAGAGCCAAGCACGTCTATATCATCTTTTACCTTTTCTCAAAATGCTTACATTTACATTTAGCAGAAGCTCTTAACCAGAGCGACTTAGAGTAAGTACAGGGACATTCCCCCGAGGCAAGTAGGGTTTAGTGCCTTGCCCAAGGACACAACATCATTTGCATGGCCAGGAATTGAACCGGCAACCTTCTGATTAATAGCCCGATTCCCTAACCGCTCAGCCATCTGACCCACCCTTACATTCTCAGTGACTCCAAGATGGCGCAGTGGAGTACGACTGCAGGCCACCGAGGACATCAGCACTGTGCCAGAGAGACGGCCGCTCCATTAGCCTCGATTTAATGTTGTCGGGAAGCCATCGTTCATTGTCGTCAGCGCTGTTTGCATTGTGGAGCAGAGAACACCTGCATATTAAAGTCTGGGGGTCACCAGAGAAACCAAGGCTCAGTCCTCTTTCGTTCCACACTACTGGCTTACAGCTGCATCAGAGGCCTGTAATTGTATTGACAACACCAGAGGTAATCAATCCTGACAGGTTGTTGGAGAGCGGTATCTAGGTATGATTATGCGTGCTTATTTCCAGCATCATTTCCTCAGCATCAGCCATATTCTACGTGTGTCTGTTTAGAATAGTTTGATAGTGAGATCGCATTGATTTGTGTGTTAGACAAATATCAGACAGGGATTTAATGATGTTTGTGAGATGTTTGGAGGACACTGAGACTGTTAAAGTTAGGCATGCCTCTTTCCTGTAAGAGGTGTGCCCTTCTTACCTGAACGGAGGATATGTGGGAAATTGGTTTCACTCTCAGTTGCTATAGGACCAGTTTGGCAGTGGGGAAAATATGAAAATCTCTTTTCCTGTTTCAATACGTTAGCCAAGAACAACAGATCAACACGCCCCTCCTTTCCAAATGAATATATTAAAATTTAAAAAATGCATCAGAAGAAAAAGCATCTAAAACAAGAAAGTGTTTCATATCTTGTTAGTGATGAAAACAAGAATCTTATTCTCAAGAGCCTGAGTATCTTATTAGATTGAGTTTTATTTGTAATGGACGAGGTGTAACTTATTGTAGGTAGCACGAGCCAGTTGCAACCAACTCCCAAATTGATCCATTTCCTCAGTCTCAGTGGTCATTTGGCCAGATCTCTCCTGGGAGAATGTCTCCCAATCCATTAGATTACCTGTTTGCAAAGATGCGAAGGCCTTATGATAGAGTCTCGGCCCTGGGGTCTTGAGGGAAATCTCAGAGGACTGACAGAGTAAAATATCAGGGTGATACTGGATTAATTACTAAATCATTGGCAAGGGTTCGTTCAGCTTTCGTTATATGGAGGCATGGTCATGGATGCGTTTGCTCACAAACAGATGGACTTCAATTTGGTGTCCCAGTTCCCCTGAGAATGACCGGGCATCTCACCAGTCTACACCTCAGTGACTGACAGGCAACCCTCAAATGAATTGTAGGTTTAACCCTTGTGCTGCCTTATGAGGTCACAATGACCCGAAGGTTCACAACGACCCATCATTCTGCCGCGACAATACAAAAACGAATAATGACTGAAGGGTCACAATGACCGGAAGATAACACAAGGGTTAATGGGTCATAATGGTATATATTGTGTTGTCTTCTTTGCGCATATAAATCCAGAGTAGTGACATAATTAATCAAAGAAGATACAGAAATCCTTGATGCTTCTTTTCATCCTTTTCCACAAGTTGGGAGGGGTGCTCTGAAACGGGGGGAAGTGAGTATCATTCAGGAATGTGTTTTAACCCTTGTGTTCTCTTCGGGTCATTGTGACCCTTCAGTCATTGTGACCCCCCCCACGTGTTGTGACAACTGTACCTCATACAAAAATAGAGTGAAGCATTTTGTTGAAACCGTTGGGCTGTCTCACACATAGATATGTATTTATATACATATCTATGGTCTCACAACCCCCCTCAGCGCAAATGTTAAAAGATAAATGCTTTTTATTTGTTTTTGTATTGGGTAAAATTGTCGCAGCAGAATGATGGGTCGTTGTGAACCTTCGGGTCATTGTGACCTCATAAGGCAGCACAAGGGTTGGGCAAGTAGAAATGGACAGAAATACATTCCGGAACCCTCTCAGAGGGCAGATCTGGAACAGAAATGACACGTTTGTGAAACCTGAACAACCCAGACAAGCTTCAAGGTGAGGCAGGAAACACAACAGTTCCACCAATCACAGCGGGGTTCACAAAATTGTAATTTCCAGTTCTGCTAACAGTCACCAAGTGCACACGTCACGTGGTGACATGCAGAAGTCGCCTCTAACTGAATGTTAATTGAGGTCAAATCACATAATTTGAACTTTGCTGCCCAGCACCCACTGTTAGAGTACCTTGTAGCTACATACTTGCTGGCTTGCCATGGCCATAGAAAGAAAGGGATTTTTTTGTAAGTGAAAAATGAGATTTGAATATGTTTATAAGGTATAGATAACGTGGGAACCTTGATTCTTTGTGAACTGGTTTCCCCCTCACTCAGTTTGCCACAGGGGAACAAATAAGAAAGCAGCAGATTCGCTAAACTGATTTTCTGGAGTCTTTTAGTTGATGACTAATGCAATGCAGAGGAAGAAAAGGCAGCTTGGAGGAGCGGAGGTACGCACCCGTACTCACACAATCCCACACTCCCCTGATTGGGCTAATCATTCCATTGTCCCCCCCCAGTACTTTCAGTCTCTATCGTTTTACCGCTGGAAGGAAAGGACATCGCAGAAGAAAAGAAACACCAGAGAACACTGCATCTCTTCACTCTCTTTCTACTCTCCCCCTATATCACGTTTTTTGCACCATTAGCTCTTCCCTTTTCCATAAAGCCCTCCTCACCATCCATCTAACTCTCTTTAATGGCAGCCTCATAATTATTTAGATGATTATGTGTTGCAAGCCATTTAGCATGCTCAATGATACATGTGACTAATTTATTTGCTGCTGCTACTCTTCCAACGGAATAGAAGGGGAGAGTTGCTGCACAGCCACTGTGAAAATCTGGGCAGAGATTGTGTGATGTATTGCTACTGTTGTTGTAATGTGTCTTATCACAAAGCTAATTTGATAGTGCTTTAAACTAGGACAGGCTTTATTTTGTCGTTGTAGTTTTGTGTTGAGCTTGTGTTAATGGGGTGTGCCTTGGTTGACTAGTAAACCCACATACCACCTTGCACCATTGAACAAGCTATTAGTCTATGATAATAGGAGTCATATCGGTGGAACATTGTGTCTGATATTGTGGAAAACAGGCATCTTTCTTTGAAGGAAACGTAGTGAGCACAGAACTGCTTGTGTATTCTTCACTGGTTAAACATGTAATGAATGTTGGGGAAGTAATGAAGTACAAATACTTTGTTACTGTACTTAAGTAGATTTTTCTGGTATCAGTATTTTGGTTCATTGTATTTTTCTGACAACTTTTTACTTTCTTTCCTTCCATTTTTTACACACATATCTATACTTATTCCATATTTAAGCCAGGCTTGTTACTTTAGTTTTAATCTGTATTTGGTGGCATGATCAATATTATTTAATTGTCATTTTTCATTTCCTGGCTATCAGGCACACAAACATAAGCTATTCTACAAAGCTACAATGGAGCAAGGCAGAAGGCAACAATAATTTTGTTGTTGTGTGTGTGAAAAAACGTTCCTGAAAAAACGTTTGGAAAAAAGTTTGAGAACAAAGATTCAAAAGAAAGTTTCGAAAGGTTTAAAAAATAATTTAGAAAAAACATTTAAAAAAATCACAAAAAAGTTGGCATCATTGATGAGTACTTGACGAGTATCTGTACTTCTACTTGAGTGAAGGATATGTGTACTTTTGCCATCTCTGGAGAAATTGTACAGCACGTTTTGAAGGTGTGATAGTAAAAGTATATTCTTGGTCGCACAACAGTTTGAGAGTACATTTCATCATGATGAAAAGTGTTTATTATCTATTTTACCACTAGAGGACGCTACAACCACACTGGAACTCGTTGCCTGAGTCTCAGACTTTAAACCTTGTAGATTGAAAATGGGATCTCTTTTTATATTTTAGGTATGATTAAAAAAAATGCAAACTACGATAAAGAATTCAAACCGTATTTTCACTCTCAGTAAACATAATCATAAACATGTAATTTAAAGCTCATTCATGCAGCTGTACCACAAAGTAAGTTCTCATATTTAGACAAATAATAAGTCACGCTTACCATTGTCCTTTTTTTCTAAATGAATAATTTCAACATTTAATTCCCCGAAAAGTGTAACTCCACCTGAAAACAACCCAGAGCCTTACACGGTGTGTGTAAAATATCAAGAAGGAACTTCTGTATTGAAGTTTATTGTAAATGTGTCATGTTTTGATTGTACTCTTGTCAATACCCAGATGACCAAAATAAAAAAAATAAAAAAAAATATCAAGAAGGCCTTGTTTTGTTACTCTGTGCACTGCTGGATGATATTGGCCACGATAGCAGATGAACGTGTCAGCATTGCGACGCTAAGCCAAGCGAGGCGAGGCGTTCTCCGTCCTGAAGTCTGTCACTGTGTTCTGGGACCCTCCCTGTCATCCCTAGCATCTGCTGTGACTTATGGGACAGCGTAGAAACTTCTGGAGTAATCAAAGTTCCCTTGTTGTCAGCACCTGGTGTTCTTGTCTACTCTACTGTGTGTCTCTGGAACAACATGTCATATTCACAGAAAAATACAAAACGTGAAAATAAACGTCAGACAAAGATCAATTGTTTAAAGGGATTTGCAGCAATGACTGTCTGCAGTGATATCAGGTGTGAACATAGCAAATGAGGGAACGTATTAACCTATTAGATCGTGCCTACCTTTCTCAATTATTTATAAAAAAGACGTGAACAGTTTTGAACTATTAACCCGTTTAGCATCTTAGAATACATATTATTTTATTCCTCCGCTCCACCCTCACATTTCAAACATCAGAGCAGAACTAATAAAATATCTGAGATCGAGAACATGAGCAGAGATCCTGCTCGAGAATACACCTCCAAATCTGTGCAGGGTGGCTTCCAGTATGTAGTTTAACTCTTCAGAGTGAATTTGAATTTGACAGTTTCTTTGTCTGTGGAAACCACCCAAGTACCGTTTCCTCCGTGGCTGGTTCTAAAAGTTCAGTTAAGTTTGGATATCAGTTTTTCTGGGAGTTTTTCCTTGTCTTCCTTGAGGGTTTAGGTTGGTTGAGGGGCATCTCTATGGGCGTATGTGAAGCCATCTGTGACATGCTTGTGTGTAAAAAGGGCTATACAAATACATTTTGATTTGATATCTGCAGCCCAGGTGCCGATTCCTCCGAAATAGAAGATACATGGTGGGTGTGGATGTTTCATTAAAAGGACAGGAAGGAGAAGGTGATCACCCTTCACTTTGAACCCTCTCTCTTTAGAGTACTGACAGCAGTCAGCATTGGTTGACAGGAGAATATGATAATGTATAAAGTACAGAATATGATAATGTATAAAGTACAGTTACTCAGACTCATTTACCCACGAGCTATGTGTAACACCAGTGTTCCACTTCAATTAGCCAAGTTATTTCCTGACTTCAATGATAGTGTAGGGTGAATGTATTAGCTGGTACCTTATTTATTCTGACAGGGCGATGGCACTCCATTAATTAGGTTAAATGATGATTGAAAGTTGTTTCATTTCAATGCTTATGAATGAGTTTAGTTTACTGATTGAAGTCCCTAAATCAGGAAATTAGTCATCCAATCAACAGCTGATTCTACCGCAGTCAGACACCACAACATCCTGTCACAGAATCTTCAGAGAGGATGTTACATCAGTTAGTTGTGATATTTAACACTTCATACAGCAGTTTGCATTTGCACCTTTCGTACTTCTTTTAAGTCAAGCACTGAGAAGTTCACATTGTCTCTGATTTGATTTGGTCACCACTCCAGTCCCAGTTCCGGAATGTAAAATGAAAGTATACCGACATAAGTGCGGTTTGCTTTCACTAGCTCTCGTTATACTTCGCTGGTCCTTAGTTTTCTCAGCTGTATGGACAAGACCTGTCCTTCCCTCCACTCCTCATCCTTTACAACGAGGTTCAAGTTTCAGCCGGCTAATTCTTTTGAACTTGTGCCCTCAAGTGGACACACTTTACCTCTCTGATTGACTTGGCAACCGGGGTAAGAAGCCCTCGATCACCATGTCAGTCTCTGTTATGCAAATGTGGATCGCCGGCCAGGCTGCGTTTCTCAACTTTGACCTTACTTCTTCGATACTCACGTCTTGCTTCCACAAGACTTGGAAGGAGAATGGCGAAGATTTTACTCACTCCAACCAACCTGTAAAGGAAGGAAAAGAAAAACCCTGATTACGTGAGAGGGTGCAAGTAGGGCATGGTTGGAGTTACAGGGTTCCTAAACCTGAATTGACAGGAGGGGGTGACCTCAATCCATTACTGCTGATGAACAGACTGATTTCTATTAAACTGCAGCGTCTAGATCTTGATCTGCTGTAAGGAGGTAGAGGGTGAGTTTTACTTGAAGGAGAGAGGGATTGAAAGGAAAAGAGAGTGAAAAAGAGAGAGAAAGAGAGACAGAAAGAGAAAGAGAGAGTGCTACCGCCAAACCTTTATGACACAGACTGTCTGCTTAATGGCCTGGAAGATTCTTTCCATTTAGGCCCATGCGGAAATAAAAGGTATCGAGATAGCGCTCGGAAAAATGGCTGCTCCCAGTTAAATCCTTGAGCGAATTGGAAATCGGTAATGATAAACACCTTGATTGATCTTGGGAGGGCCCCCTCAGCGCACAGTGTTCCGCGTTCCCTTGGAGACGCATCTGTCGGATACAAGAGGGGCAGAAAGAGGGTTGGCGTTAGTGCTACATTACTGTCTTTCTTGTTTGGTTAAACCAGGGTGAACTTTCTCCTCACTGACAGGACAAGGAGAGGAAACACATTACGCTGTCTGTTGTAAACCATCCCGACAAATTCTGCGGTACCGAAATAAACACGAAATTGTCTGATTCAATTCATATCGATTTGAGATCTTGATAGTCAAATTGCAACTGACAAGGAAACACAAAGTTAAAAACACAACCGTCAACGACATTTATAACAAAACATTGTTTTACGGAAAAAAGTCCAAAGCAATCTGCAAAAGACGACACCATGTCAATCAAAGCAGAGGAGACATACTGTAAGCAGCTCACTGGGATAGAACCAACCAGATGACAGACAACATAACAGATAGCGTAAAAACAGAAAGATTAATCAGACTGACATTTGACTCCCAGCCTTTCCCTGTTTGGCAGAGTGAGCTCTAACATATGAAGGGACTAGCAACCCAGGGAGCTCCAGGAGCCAAACAGGACACAGGAAGCCCAGAGAGGAAGGACCCAGGGGGGGGTGGATGTGGGGACGTAGGCCTGGTGCCGGAGCTTAGGGATAGACGAATGATTGAATAAAACAATAGTGACACACAAGATGCAGACTGTCATGCAAAGCCTCTGGTGCGATTCATTGTGATTGTCCTCCATCATTTCATAGTATTAACTGTAATCTTTAAACACTGCAGATGTTATGCCCGTTAGAGACCCAATGCATGGTGTTTGAGTTTATCTCCACTCCATGAGGTTGATGTTGGAGACAGGGGACAGGGAAGCTGCTGTATCAGACTCTATCAGAGACAGGGGACAGGGGAAGCTGCTGTATCAGACTCTATCAGAGACAGAGGGACAGGGGAGCTGCTGTATCAGACTATATCAGAGACAGGGGACAGGGGAGCTGCTGTATCAGACTCTATCAGAGACAGGGGACAGGGGAGCTGCTGTATCAGACTCTATCAGAGACAGAGGACAGGGGAGCTGCTGTATCAGACTCTATCAGAGACAGAGGGACAGGGGAGCTGCTGTATCAGACTCATCAGAGACAGGGGACAGGGGAGCTGCTGTATCAGACTCTATCAGAGACAGAGGACAGGGGAGCTGCTGTATCAGACTCTATCAGAGACGAGGACAGGGGAGCTGCTGTATCAGACTCTATCAGAGACAGGGGACAGGGGAGCTGCTGTATCAGACTCTATCAGAGACAGGGGACAGAGGAGCTGCTGTATCAGACTATATCAGAGACAGGGGACAGGGGAGCTGCTGTATCAGACTCTATCAGAGACAGAGGAGCTGCTGTATCAGACTCTATCAGAGACAGAGGACAGGGGAGCTGCTGTTTCAGACTCTATCAGAGACAGGGGACAGGGACGCTGCTGTATCAGATTCTATCAGAGACAGGGAAGCTGCTGTATCAGACTCTATCAGAGTTTGCGCTCCTATGCTTCACCACCCATGCATATGGGTCCATTAAAGATGGTTCTTTTTTTACTATTGCTAACAATGTCAAAGAATATTCTAGGGGTCCCTGAATTAAATAATGATGAATAGCTCCTACTGAGGCAGCTAGGCCACCACAGCCTTCGGCGGCTGTTTATTTCTCGCGCGAAAGTTCTGTCAGGCCTGATAAATCGGATCCCTGAAATAGTTTGTAAAGTACCAAATTGATGTGGTGGCTCAGCACAAGAGGAAATAATTAATGTAAGGGAATGGGCCTGCTACCCTGGACCTGTGATGAAAGCTCAGGAGGGAAAGTATTTTATATAAATTGTCTGTATGGGCGCTAGTGAAGATGAGCAGTGAGACACAGAGGAGAGTAATGGCCAGAGATGGGGCTGGGCAGAGTTAGGGTCAGCTTGGATGAGGATAGAATGGGAGAGGGGGGAGGGGAAAAGAGGATGGGAGAGGGGGGGGGGAGAGAGGACGGAGAGGAGAGGAGAGGGGGGGAGGGGATGGGATAGGAGAGGGGGGGGAGAGGAGGGGATGGGAGAGGAGAGGGGAGAGAGGAGAGGAGGGGATGGGAGAGGAGAGGGGGGAGAGGAGAGGAGAGGAGGGGATGGGAGAGGAGAGGGGGGAGAGGAGAGGAGGGGGGAGAGGAGAGGAGAGGAGGGGATGGGAGAGGAGGGGAGAGGGGGGGGGAGGAGGGGACAAGAGGAGAGCCTACCTTTGTGGGGAGTAGTGGTGGAGGCCATGTGCTGATCATTCATGATGGCACCTCAGAGGCCATCGTGTAAGGAAGAAAAATGAAAACTATTAAAGGTTCGCTGGGCTATGTTGACTTTGGTGTGTCAGCAATTATTGGACATAGAGGAAAAGTTGGAGATGGGGTGAAGCTCAATGATCTCCTGATATAGCCACACTGCCTGCACACCCCACAATATGCTGAGGCACTATCATGCTCTCTCACATCGAATAAGGACAAGATTCCTCCACAAGTCGCCATATTTTCAATCTAACGTTGTAAAAAACGCTCTTAGAGACGACTGAAGGTCATTATGATAAATGCACAGCCCATTGGCTATGGTTTTCTGACTGTATCACAAAATTAAAATGTGTGGTTGAATTTGGTGTCCTTGCCACTTCTCTCTCCTTCATACATCAAACCCTCTATGGAGTAGATCCCATTACTCATTACAATCTTTGATGACCTGAGAAGTCACGAGAGACACGTATAAATGGCTTGCTTGTACGTCTGCAGTGGAGAAAAGGTTTGGATGGAGCAGATGGCTCCCCATCCACTCTCACACGGTGTAACACACACAGCTTGCTCACGGCCTCAAGCACTGCTGATCTGTTTCATAAATTAATAGCTGTGTGTTTGCGTACCACTCATTATTCTAATGTTATCGTCAAGATAATAAGCAAACGTGTCTACTTGAAGAGTGCCGATTGTGAGCGGTTTATTCATAAATGTATTTAATAGATGCTTTTATCCAAAGAGGTATTCAGATTCTCGTACCGATAGTTTTAAGGGCAAGTACAATCCCAGAATGACACGTTCAGGTAGAATTTCATGCTTGGGTAGGAAGACTGAGTTTAGTGCATCTGTAAAGATACTGTTGTACCATGGTTAACCCTGGGGGGGGAGCACCAAGCAGGCATCAATCACTGGCCTGTGTGTCCAGGGGTGAACCAACAGACATTAACCTTCACCTGGAAGTCATTTCCTTGCTGCTGCTGCTCTCTCTCTCTCTCTCTCTCTCTCTCTCTCTCTCTCTGTCTCTCCTCTCTCTCTCTCTCTCTCTCTCTGTCTCTCTCTGTCTCTCTCTCTCTCTCTCTCCCTCTCTCTCTCTCTCTCTCTCTTCTCTCTCTCACACACACGCGCACACGCACACACACACACACACACGCACACAGAACCTCGTTCAGTTTCTCAAATACAAACTGAGATTAAGAGGCAATGCTAATATAGACTAATGTAACATTGTGTTAGTGTAGTGTGGAAAACTAAACTAAAAACGACTAAACTTTTTCTTGCCTGGAAGCTTTTCCCAGACCAAAGCAGAGGAGCTAGATCTAATCATGCTTCCTCAGCAGCATCTGATAGGCTCTCTCTCTCTCTCTCGTCTTATCAGTGGGCATAGGCAGAATTCACTCCAAACGCCCAAGGCAAGAATCTAAGTGAGTAATTCATGATTCTAATCAACAAGGCCAAACTCCAACACACCCCTGTGAATAGCTGAAGGAAATAAATGTGAACAGTACTGCCAAAAAGTAGAAAGAGAAACTAAAAGCAAGCCTTCAAGGCCTTTGTGATGCATAAAGGCAAGGAATAACTGACTTTGGGATAGTTTTGGAGAACTGATAAGGACGATACGCGACTGTTTTTGATTCCAAGCGATTGTCAGGCAGCTTTTGATTTTCTGCTAAGTTAAATAAATGGTGTTCATGAAGCGGGCATCAAAATTCAATATCCTCCTTTGAGACGACTGCTATTAGATTTTTATGAGGAGTATTCCTTTCTTCTATCAAGACAATTTATCCAGAGATACAGACTTGAGAGGGAAGGGTTCTTAAATGCCACATTGATTAAAAGTAAAGTGTGAAAGTGACTTTCTTTAACACTCATAGTTCAAGTCTTGTTGAGGCTAAATTTATTGTGTAGTATAGTGAGAGATGGCACAAATGCATGAACTGTAGGGTCAAGTTATGTAGGCCTACTTTATACATATTATATCTTTCTAATTCAATTACATTATTTGAATGTGTATCCTTGGCATTTAACAATAGGTTACCTCTTAGTTTAACTGAAGAGGTCACATGATTGCTTACTACATTCAGAAGGTTGAAGAACTTACAAAAAAAATATGTTTGTGATTTAAGTAGCCTAACCTACCGGTAGTGTTCAATCACCATGGTAACATTATGACACATTGAATATGTCATACATGCATTCCCTGTTTATAAATGACAAGCTTTCGACTTATACTCAGATCCATGAAGACATCGTGAAGGTAAGACCTCGATCCTAAATTATACATGCAAGCTACTTTAAAACATTTGTTTAAAATGTACTTTGAATATATGTGAAAAACAATCATGTCTGCGCTCATAAACACATCATATGTTAGATCAGGTTAGATCTCGATCCAAAATTAGACATGTAAGCTCTGATGTCAATCAAAATCAACTTTGAATATATTTGAGGGTGGCCGCGGCCGCGCAAGAACCTCGCAAACCTCGGCCAAAAGATGGCCAAATTCATGTTTACGTCTACTGAGGGATAGCCAAACAATAATTAGGATATTGAAAACATTTTCACAATGTTAGCCTTTTAGTCTAAACATAGCAGATTTACAAACGGGCTTTTTCCAGTTTGGCCTCCAATCCAGACCATTGTTCTACGTCATAATGGTTAGAATGTTTAGATGAACGCAGTGACGTCCGATATTTTCTCAACACATCAGTAGCACAGCGCGCACTCATTGTTATGCATCTTTCATGAAATATCTCATTTTCTATTATTATGAATGTAGCAAAGGAACAATGAATCCGGATGAGAAGAAAGACAAGGTACCTCCTGATGATTGAGGAGAAGTGTGGAGACGTCCTCAGGGCCACAGCTGAGGCCAGAGCCTATGAGAACACGATAGAGGAGCTTCACCAGAAGCTCCTGGTGGAAGTGAAAGCTCGTGTTGAGGCTGAAGAAGCTCTGGCCAGGGCTCGGACCACTCTGCGGGCCCACGCCGCCGCTAAAACCGCTAGACCTCCAAAGACCTCGACAGGAGGATGGTCTGACCTCTCACCTCAGAGCCTGGGAGAAGGAGAGGCAGTACCTGACATCTGGGAGGAACCAGGCGGTCGAAGCCCTGAAGTTGTCCGAGCAGGGCCTCACTCTGGCCACAGCCAAGTTGCTGGAGTCGGGACACACGGCCCCCAAACCAGCTCAGCTCGGGGGAGAGTTCCAGCTCTCTCGCCTCAGAGCTGAAATCTGTGCGGCCCAGTCAGCCAAAAAGACGGCCGAGGTTAACTGGAATATGACCAGGACCAATCTCCTCATGCTGGAAAAAAACCTCAGAGCAGAAATTGCAGAGAAGGATGAGATGATCATCCTCCTTTCCAATGCGAAGAAGGAGGTCTTCCAGGTGACACAGAAGGAGCTGGATGCTTTCAAGGCCAAGCTGATGGAGATGGCACGTGTCATGACAAGATTGCAAATCCACTCGAAGGAGAAGGACATGCAATCCAGTCAAATCATAAAGGAGCTGAGGGATAAATGTGCAGAGATGGAGTCTGCAGAGAAACAGGCTGCAGACACAGCTGAGGAGCTGCTGTCTCTGCGGAAGACCGCCGACCAGTCGGCAGCCGACCTGGAGGCTCTGCGGAAGACCGCCGACCAGTCGGCAGCCGACATGGAGGCCCTGCGGAAGACCGCCGACCAGTCGGCAGCCGACCTGGAGGCCCTGCGGAAGACCGCCGACCAGTCGGCAGCCGACCTGGAGGCCCTGCGGAAGACCGCCGACCAGTCGGCAGCCGACCTGGAGGCTCTGCGGAAGACGGCCGACCAGTCGGCAGCCGACCTGGAGTCTCTGCGGAAGACGGCCGACCAGTCGGCAGCCGACCTGGAGGCTCTGCGGATGACGGCCGACCAGTCGGCAGCCGACCTGGAGGCCCTGCGGAAGACGGCCGACCAGTCGGCAGCCGACCTAGAGGCCCTGCGGAAGACGGCCGACCAGTCGGCAGCCGACCTGGAGGCTCAGCAGAGTCTGAGCAGAAAGCCAGCTAGGTGCCAGTCGCAGGAGACCCAAACCGAGGTAGTCCAGTCGTGTCCAGGGCCTAAACTAATCCTTTGTGTGCATAGAAACAAGCCTTCTAATATGTCCTGTAATGCATATTGGAGTGTAAACCCTGCATGCTCCCTTGTGTACTGGGGTAGATGTGTTGTATACTTTGTGTTTTTCAGAAATGTATCGGCAAAAAGAAGAAGAAGAAGGGTTGCTGCCTAGCCCGCCTGATGTTCTGGAGGAAATCCCAGCATGCGTAGCAGGATGTTAATACCTTCATCCTCCGCCGTCGCCTCCTCCCTCCCTACAACCTTCCTCCACCACAAACCAACACCATCTCTACCCTCTATCACAAACCAACACCATATCTACCCTCAATCACAAACCACCACCATCTCTACCCTTTATCACAAACCACCACCATCTCTATCCTCTACCACAAACCACCACCATCTCTACTCTCTACCACAAACCACCATCATCTCTACCCTCTTCTACCACAAACCACCATCATCTCTACCCTCTACCACAAACCTCCATAATCTCTACTCTCTACCACAAACCACCACCATCTCTACCCTCTTCTCCCACAAACACACACACACACATATCCTTAATCACCCAAACCCTTCATACATGGCATCATGCATATCAACATTCTTGCATGCAGAATAACTCAATAAAAGATGCCTCTCAAAACTTAGGGTCTTGCTTCTTCCTTCCTCATGATAGTTCCGTAAGCCTGTGTACTGACCTAGTAGATAAACTTTCCATGGAATCACATGACAGGGAATGTGTTCTAGAATGATAGTTACGCTGATAGTTACCCCCCCCCCGACAAATTTCGGAGGGTTGAATTAACTCCTCAAAGTGCACGTACACTTTTGTGTACACCTCTCCCTTCCGGGAGACTGGGGATGTCTGAGTCTCTGCAGGTTTGGATGTCTGCCATAGGAAACGTTGTAGCCCGAACTATGGACCAAGTTACAACGGACAAGTCCTCTCGTCTTGCCTCCACCAAGGTACAGAAAGAATATTCGCGCACGCAATCATTTCGATCAAAATAGTAATGTGAGCGTTGCACACGCTAGCCTACCAATTCTCTAGTTTCGAGAGCTAACAAAAAACTAAATTCCATGTGTGAACGGAGTCTTTAGCCAGTGCTCAATTATTTAAGACTTCTGACTAGACCCATAAAAAGGGGAACGGTTCTGGAAACAGATGTATATGGATGAACAAACCGTCACCTCTTGTATCAATGTTTTCATGATTGGTTGGGTGTGTGGATCCCTGGGTGAAGGCCGGTCTAGTCTGATGCCGACTCGAGACCGAAGCTGTAGTATCCTCTAGGTCAGTGGTTCTCAACCTGTCCTCAAGTACCACCTGTCCTGCATGTTTTAGACGTTTCCTTGCTCCAACACACCTGAGTAAAATGCATGTTTGTTACCAGGCTTCTACAGACCTAGATAACGACCCATTTATTTGAATCAGGTGTGTTGGAGCTGGGAAACATCTAAAACATGCAGGTGGTACTTGAGGACAGGGTTGAGAACCACTGCTCTAGGTCCTACATGGTTCTTATGAGCAGAATGTAAATTTATGTCTTTACACCTTCGTTGTATTCCTTACACGTTTCATCGCCCGTCATCATTTTTAAAATGTCCATCTCTTAAATACCTCTTGATTGATGTCTGGTTGTGCAATCTCGTATGCAATCGCAGACGCCTAATAAGGTGTTGAAAATAACATCAAACTTTGAAATGCTAAACGGAACGGAAATACAAATTGACCTGGAAATGTCAAGCGCATGTAATTAACAGCCACAATGAGTTCTAGTAATCAAATAGGCCATCTTCAGTGAAAACTGTTACACTAGGATTATTAGTGTTTACTTAATCACTCTTTTGATAGACAGGCTTTTATGTCACAAATATCATGTAGCTCTTCTACACTAGTAGGCTATGTCACTGTCAATCTTCAATAGAAAAGTGATGTATTTCTCTTTTGAAAACACCCCTTCCCCCGTCCACACACACACACACACACACACACACACACACACACACACCCACACACAGACACACACACACACAGTCAGTTCAGTTCATCCCACAGTTCCTATTGATGTCAACCTTTGCTCTCAGTTATCATCTGCACACAGCCAGGCTTCATATTGAATCAGAAGGGTTGGGTTAAATAAAACTGGAAGGCTTTCACTTCCAATCTCATCCTGCCTCAACATGCCTTGGCCAACAGGTTCAAGAGATAGAAAGGCTTTGGATGTCAGCCCCTAAGCATTGAGATCGAGTGCATTTGTTCATTTTTCTCAATCTCTGTACGTGTGTGTGTATACCTCATTCAATCGTAATTCTGTTGTAAATTTGACTAGTCTTCTGTGCTTTTTACTGTGGTGGAATTATTAACTAAGGCTACGCTGTCTTTTAATGTGTTGAGTTAGTGTTAAAGAAATATCAACCAGCGTTTCAACCTGACTCTGAAATGAAATGTCCTCAGGACACACACAAGACCGTGTTGTGCATGTTCCTCAGGACACACACAAGACAGTGTTGTGCATGTTCCTTAGGACACACACAAGACAGTGTTGTGCATGTTCCTTAGGACACACAAGACAGTGTTGTGCATGTTCCTTAGGACACACACAAGACAGTGTTGTGCATGTTCCTTAGGACACACACAAGACAGTGTTGTGCATGTTCCTCTGGACACACACAAGACATTGTTGTGCATGTTCCTCAGGACACACAAGACAGTGTTGTGCATGTTCCTTAGGACACACACAAGACAGTGTTGTGCATGTTCCTTAGGACACACACAAGACAGTGTTGTGCATGTTCCTCAGGACACACACAAGACAGTGTTGTGCATGTTCCTCAGGACACACACAAGACAGTGTTGTGCATGTTCCTCAGGACACACAAGACAGTGTTGTGCATGTTCCTCAGGACACACAAGACAGTGTTGTGCATGTTCCTTAGGACACACAAGACAGTGTTGTGCATGTTCCTCAGGACACACACAAGACAGTGTTGTGCATGTTCCTCAGGACACACAAGACAGTGTTGTGCATGTTCCTCAGGACACACACAAGACAGTGTTGTGCATGTTCCTCAGGACACACAAGACAGTGTTGTGCATGTTCCTGTGCTACACAGCACGGAGGGGATCTGTATTACGTGTCTGGCTTTGTTTGGGACATGCACAGGTATGATTTGTTGCCAGTCTGCTTCACAGAGACTCCAGGGGAAATTAATTACTGACATTAAAAACAGGCCACAAATGCGTAATGGTTTGATGCAGCCCAATGTGTTTATTGATTAATAAACAGGCAAAGGATCCCATTTGCCAGATATACTGTCCCCGCCGCTGACACACGATTTTGCTGCCGTAGGGATTTTTTTCCAGGACAAATGCGTTTCAGTTGAGCTGATCCAATTCTCTCTCCATTGTTTTTATGTAGTTCTGTTTAGCACTTCCCAGAGGTCCACAGTGACTACCTGTCACTTTAGAAACACATAAACATAAATCACAGTTGTTGGGGGGGGGCTTTACATAAATTCTTCACTAGAAAACAGACTCTAAGAGATGGATGAAATATCATCAGCGCACGAAATAAAAACTACAAAAAATTATGTTTCATTGTTTGCTACATTATTGGCATCAATGAAACTCTGGTGAAAATAAGTGACAGTAAAAAAGAAGATGGAACGACATTAGGTTTTATGGTATTTTCTCTAACCAAGTGATTCTTTGGTATGAGTTGTATTTTTGGGGAAGATTTGCATTGAATGGAACACGTTTGAAGAATTTCAGCAAATACAGAAATATGAAAAGAAATTCAAAACCTTTTAAAAGAGAAATAAATTGGATTTGTGCAGCCCATTGAAGGAATACACAACACAATTTACATTTGATATCACTTTCGATCAAAAAGAATCCAAAATGTCCTTAAATTCTATTAGTTTATGTTCATAAATCTCCCGTTTCTCTCATGGTGTTTAGCGAGTGCTTGACCTTTGCGGAGCACACAGAGGATCTATGTATCCACAACCCATCCCATTTGTCCCCTCACTGCACTTGACTGGGAAAGATAATTACACTTCGAAACGAAGCTCTGCTCGTACGGCCCCGTCCGCATGGCTTGCTACACGCCACAATGGAGATGGCAATAGACCCCCGTTCACCCCTTATTTACAAGATTCATGTTTATCTAATGCAAAATCAATATGGGGGGAAAGTTAGGGCCGATACAGCCTAACAATCGTTCAGTGCTACTTAACACCGCATCTGCCCATGCTTTAGTGGCCCATAAAGGAGAAGGATGGGTTTTCAAACCCCCTCCCTCCTGTAGTGAGGGCTGGGTACTTTCTCATTGGGCTACACGAGTGAATACGCTTCAGATTCGTTTGTTCGCTGAGCCGCCTGAAATCCCAAACTTGGGACATCTTGCATGTTTTGTATTAGTGGTGTTTAAGACTAAAACATACAGTTGAATGTAGCACACTATCAGAGTTAAATATTGATTTCAAAACATGTCTGGTTTTACTCAATTTCTTGCAAACGGCACTAGATCAGCACTTCAGAATCCGCGCAAGCGCTATGCACGTTGAGCATCGTGTTGTTGCCAAAACTCACTTTTCTTCCCCAGTAAGCACTATCTTCTTTAAACCTCTGTGAACCCCAACAAAGTCCTGGCCATCTGTCTGTGTCACTCTCCACAAAATTGCCGCCATTAATTGAAAAACCATTTGAGGGGCCAAATGCGAGGGTCAAGGCAACATGCACCACAGCCCTCGCAGGTCAGATCATTTCCTCACAGACCGCCTTCGTCCTGGCGTCAGCACAGAAGGCGGGACGCCCCCCTAATATAATGGTAGGGGGAAACACTGAATACACTGATGCGTCATAGACAGGAAGCCGATTTTGTGGCCATTGAACAACCACCTTTGTCCTTCTCGTCTTTTTTACTCTTCCTCTCCACCAATTCTTCAGTCTCTCTCTTTCTCCTTTCTGTTTCTCTGAGTGAGTGATGGTCTTTTATCTGCACACTCAGCACATCGAATCACCCAGGCTTTCAGGGTCGACTGAGCAAGCCTTTCTCACTAACCTGGCGGGGAGGCACCTGTCTATATGCAGACGCATATCATGACACTGCCTTTTTACTGAACCACAGACAGGCTGGCACGGTACCAAACTAGATCTCCTCAACAGACCCGAGTCGTGTCTCGTTTCGTTGTTTCTCCACGTCTAGTCGACAGAACATGGATGGTGAATAAAGATGAGGTGGGGGATTAAACAAATGAACCCCATGTTTAAGTGTGGGAACCCTGACAGTATGCGAAACCACACATACTGCATCTCTATCCTCACCCTCTGCCCATTTAGACAAGACTATTTAAGATATGGATCTCAAATACAGTACTGCTACGACTTGTCTTGAACTGAATAACAAAAGGTATTTGAAGTGGTTAACACTCCGTCTGATCAATGTCAGAGACTCATCACGTCACAGTAATGAAGCAGCCGTAGCATCCATCCCAATCCAAATCCATCATAACCATGTTGCTGGGTAGCTCACATCAGGCACATCATAGCTAATAAGCAAATCAATAATGTTCATTCTACCAATTAGGTGTGGATTATAACCATAAACAACAATATCAGGAGATGAAAGCCACAGCATCACAGCTCACGTTAGAGACAATGTCATTTTTGTGCACTTCCAGAAGGAATAAACTGAAAAAGGAGTTTCTAGGAGCCAACAGTTGCTTACTACATGCAGTACTGACAGCAAACGTAACTCTGGTTAAATGGTTCTTCCTCTATTTAAAATGTGTATTAGATATGTCTTTTTCCCTATGGGAAACTTTATTGTGGTGATTGTATTGGTGTGCTGCCATTTATATTGCAAGAGGTTTGTCCATAACCCTCAAAAGGACAGTGGATTGTAAATCTATGTATACAAGCCATCCTTTTCTTTGGATGTTGCAGAAGGTCAATACACAGTTAGAACTGAATTGTTCATCCAGATAGTATGGTACTCTCCAGGTACTCTGAATGAAAACTGTTAGGTATCTTCTCATGTTAGGTCTATAGCAGAAGGATGGGGGAAGAAAAAAACAAGTTTAATTTTATTACCAGTTTGTGAAGGAGGAAATGCACAACATTTACAGAAATAGCACGGCCACATCTCTCTGGCACGTGCCCCCTTCAGAAAGAATATAAAAATCTCAGCAATGGTGCATTTAATGACATCTTTAACTGTCTTCATCACCGGCCATGAAAGGAATTTTCTCATATATTCTTCAACCTTATAATTAACATTAGAATTATTCATCTGATATCCGTCAGGATTGCAGACAACCAGTGGTTAGGAGGTGCAGTGTTCTATGTAAGAGGTGCTTGAGAGGCTCAATTATGTGTGGATGAACAAAACAGTGTCTCTAGCGACGATGCAGGGCTAATACTAGGATGATTTGATTATTCTGCACAGTTAGAGACGTGCAAATGCCATTTAAATTTGAAGTGGTTAATTTTGGAACATGGTACAAGTAGGAATGTTGCAGGTATTGTATGACAACCTAGTAAAAAAAAACAGGTTTATCTGACCCCAAACTAGTTAACTTTGTTAACTACAACTAACTACACAAATGAAATGGCATAGGCCTACAGAAATGCTGTACTGTATCCAGTATCCAGAGGGATAACTCACCCACATATTCCACCTATTCTTGACGAAAGGAAGCTTGGCAAAATTGAACCTTGAAGTCGATTTTATGAAGGGAGGGTTATAAAGCGTGTGCCGACCTGGTTGCTCACTCTCCCATCGAACCCTTTGTTTTTCTCACAGTCTGGACGGCCATCTGTCAAGCTAACCTGGAGAGCTGCAATGATTTTTGCTCGCCTGACTGAACACTCAGCAGAGCTATATTTCACATCTTAGGACAGAGACAGTGAACAAAGAAAGATCCATCTCATGGGATTTTACTTACATACAAGAATGATATGGTAGGGTCACAGTATTACACCTTTTCAGTATGTGTTCGGTCAGTGACTTACACTGGCAATCTTTTGGTTCTTACCAAGGGTTAATGTTATCGAAAACCGTGGTGTAAACGGAGATGTGAGTCTCATTTTTAGTCTAAATCTTGTAAAGCATAATCAATTTTCATTTTAAATTCAAAATGCCACTCATCCTTCAAGGCATTGGTTTCCCAAAATGACATTTAGATCTGTGTAGATGTCATACATGTCTAAGCAGAGGGTGTGTGTTTTATCAATAGCACTATAAATTAAAAACTTGCACCCAAAACATTTATTTAACCATACAGAACAACAAAGTTACCAAGAAACTAGAAAACAAATTAAAGGAGAGAGAAAAATCAGATCTCAATATCTCTGGAACAGTTTTTTTTTCTTCAAATAATTTATTTGACTCTTGAAGTGGTAGTCGGCTGAAATTGAGAGCAGAGATTTTCCAATATTCCACCTCACTGTGCATAAAGTAAATATTTTCATATTTCATGCTGTCTCACCATGTCCACCTCCTCATACTGCTTGACTTGCATATCATGCTGCAGGGAAGGCAGACAGATACCAACAAAAAAGTGGATCCATTTTGTCAATATGTATTCTTGTGAAGGAAATACATTTCCTTCACTTTAGGTGGCCAGTTATGATTGTGTTTGTTTTTGAACCATCCTGAAAATACTTTTAGCTAGTTTTGTTCTCAGTTAGCCTCAATGCTGATTTGGAAGGCATGGAATAATTAGTCAAATCCAAACTTCTTTTCAAGGTTAATATCTACACTAAGGCTATATTTCAAGTATCAACTAATTAGGCTACAGATGATCATTTGAAAGGATTAATGAACTATAGAAAATGCTTACGTCAGAACGTATTAATGCACTACAGGACAGTTTTAGAACTGATGAGCCATTAGCAAAAAAGGAAACAATTAAACGAACAACTAATTAGTAGTTCATAGAGCTCATGAAGAGCAAATTGGGTCATAATCATTGTCATATTCTGCACAAATAAATGTTGTCTATTTAATCAAGCACCCAAACAATGAATTTAATTCTTAACATATTTGTCACATTACTGATCCTAAAGTCTATTATTAGCATGTAGGTGGGTTCAATTAAGAGACAATACTGTTTGTATGTTTTGGTTGGAAGGAATTGGTGGGGATCATCAATTATCATCAACCAAAACTTTCATGAGCTAAACATTAGTTCTCTCTATTATATAAGCGTACTGTACAATTATAGACATGCATTTTTGTACTAGAATAATAACAAGATACTAACAATAACAGATTATCATGGAAAAATAGGAATCCCAAATAGTAAATTCAAATAACTGTATTTTGTTTCAAGATTGAGAAATTGCCTGCTGCAGACTGACATTATTCCCATAGCAACGTAATTATGACCCTGTCATATATTTTCTTTCCTCACAGAGAAACTTTGGATCCTGTGCCTTATCTAATTTATGCATCTTGAAAACGTACATGTCTGAATGTATTTGTGCTAGGCTAATGGCATTCATTAACCTCCAGAACAGTGAAATGTTTGATTGGAATATGGCATTTCCATCTTCAAAGAGATCTTTCATTCCTTTTGCAAATCATGTACTTCAAATAAACCATTAAATGCTTTTTTACTTCAGAAAACCCAGTTTATGTATGCTAATAGGTATACCTCATAAACAGACACACACACACGCAATACAAAATAAAAACATCCTATTAAGCTAAATAACGTTTACAGGCTGTGCCAAAATACAGAAAACTACCATGTTCAGCTCAATTCTTATAATAATATTATTACAAATGTATGAAAACAGGTTGAACAACAACAAACATGTAGTATCCAACAAATCACAGAACTTTCTGAGTGTTAGGCCGTGATTAAGATGGTGACAACTGAAGTAGAGTTAGCGTTCTGTGTACCAATAACAGGATGATTAAGTGATATGTTTAATAATTAAGGCACACACTCATAATGTTATGATTAAATGAATAATTACATTTTCAAGATCCTGTTAATTTAGGAGGGCTTCAACCATCAGAGAGTCATCAGTAATAATGCAAAGTAAAATACAATTAATAAGATTTGACTTAGAGGTCATTGGAAAAACACATGGCTTACATAACAATGAACATACAAACTGTATTTTGATTCTAAATGAAATCATTCCGTCCGAACATTCCAACTGTGATCACAACATAGTGGGACAAGGACAACAGGAAGGCCCCAGTCCCTTCTGAACCGTGCGGGGAAACGTTCAGCTTGAAGGGCACAGTGGTGACAGAGATCCATGCTTCATCCCAAGCGACCGATTGCCTCCAGAGTTATCCAAAATGTCCGAGCCATGTAATGATTTTTCAGACAGCTGACTGGTCGAGTCCAATCACGTCACTCCGCAGATTTCACCAGATAATATGCTTAGACACAGCGGCTGATCAGACGTCACATTCACCTGACCTTGCAGCGCTTCGGAGAAAGCACCTGCATTTATCTGTTCAGTTTGCAGAACAAAAGTCTGCATGTTCACCTCTCCTGGTCAAATTGACTCTGTAGCTATTGTTTCTACCCTGGTCATTGATTTAATCTGAGGAAGACTCAAAGCTTGCACCTATCCCTTTTAAATACAATTCGTTTTCATAAATTCAATAGACAGATCTGAATTCTTTCAAGGATCTGCAGGGATTTATATTTGTTTCACACACTGTTGTCCCTTTTCAGTTGTTTTCTTGACATAATTGTATTTGTCAAGGAAGGCTGTCTACACCCGGCACTTGGCAAACCAAATGAGATGCTGATTAGAGATTTTCAAATTCTCTCACCACTGATTCTGTGTTATTTTAGCAGAAGAATGAGGATAATTTTCCCTAATGCCACTTGTTAGGGTAATTGCACTATAATTGCCTTATCAAGGTGTCATAGAGGAGTTGGGGCAAAAATAGCACCCAGGAGAAGCACTTTGTCACACTCTTGTTTAGAAGTTACTCTAGAGACTACCATAAAGGCATTTGATACAATTCTTAGTCAGTGTTGAATAATCTGAAGAGTATCAGACATGCAGTTATGAATGCAAAGAAACCAATACAAAGAAACCAATAAAAAAAAACATGGCGGCTGATACACATCATATTTTAAGAATCTTGCTTACAGTCAGAATGGGTAAGTATAATGGGATATTGATTTGCACTGGTATCTTATGTTTTTGTGAGATAATCCTCACCCGTATTATACAGTATTTTATTAGACAGACACATAATTACAAATAAACAATAATACAAGACGTAATATGATACTGGGTTTCCCAGGGGAACGATATTGAACCATTTGGCTTCCTGCAGAGTTGGGTATTGGGTTTAGGTTTTACCATGTCATTTTCTCTGATTAAAAACAAACAATTGAGCCGAGGACAAAATGCCAAGGTCTATGAAGTTTCCCTCAGCGGTACGAATCCCGGGTGTTTGTCTTAAGCTTCATTTAATTGATTATACTGAGGGTTTTCTTCCTCTGTTTGTTTTCAGTACTCCGCACAGCCATTCCAGGTGAGATCCATCACATAGCTGGCATGTTCTCTCTGCAGGGACAAGAAGCTGAGAGTCTTGAATATGGCTTAGAACAAAAAGCCTACCCTCAAACAAAAGGCCATTTGTAAGACAATAAGCATATAGGGATCTTGCTACGGTGCAGGGGGTGCATCCCCCTAGGAAGTCAACCACTCGCTGACCTGTTCGATTCCAGCAGGAAGTGAGGGAACACTTCCAGTTCTTATAGGAAGCCAAGCACAGGCTGAGCTGAGAGCTTCTCCCCCTGGTGATGCTAGTGTTAGATTAGTGTGCCTTGCATCATGGACTAAGAACTAATTTTTCTACGCCAAATCCTTTCTAATTATACAAGCAGGTAGAAAAGTGTTTATATATATATATATATATTATAGCTATAGATAGATAGGCTGGTAATTGTGTGGATACAGATGATCATAATATATCATTGTTTTGACTAGGCATCCAGTTCAGACTTGTCTTGCACTGGCCAGGCTCCGTTTGTCACACCCTGTTCATGTGAATGACTGCCTGATCTCTTTTATGGCGAGAACTGAGAAAGCCAAGGTTTGAAGGAGCCCTTTGGAACAGCTGATGTGACAAGGCTGATTTTGATGGGACCCCAAACAAGGTGGTGCCTTTTACTTTGCCTGTTTCAAACCTTATTTTTTGGGGTGTTTTTTTTTCTTCGTTTTCTCAATGATAAAGGTCCAAAAATGACCCCTTATGGAGTAATTTACACACACCATGCCACTAACATTGACAGGACAAATGTCTGGCATTTACTGAATCAATGACTTGAGTTATGAAGAGGAGGAGGCAGTCTCACCATACCTCTCCATTCTTCTCAATAACAAAAGAGGAAGGACATTAAAAACTAGCATTGATGGGTTGTTGTGAGTTTCAGTCAATGAGCTCTCCCAGAGTTGAAATTAAAAGACTGTTAGGGGGAAAATTGTTTTCTCTGGTCATCAGTCATGTCCTGAAGGATCTTTTTCACAGTGATTAATCGGAGTCTTAAAGAGCAGAGTAGGGGAAAGATCCAACCGGTGTATAAGAAATCCTGGTAGTTATCCTGCCCCACATGAGTTAATGGACACTAGCTTTCCTTGACTAAGTGTTATTGCTCAGGTCCATAATTTCATCTTGAAAATAGGCGAGGGAGTGGATCTTCCTTATAGTAATTGAGTATTGATTTGAAAATAAACAGCAGCAAGACTCGGACTGCACTGACAGACCATCCTTCGGACTGAAATCGACAATAAATGGGGCCCCAGCTTCTCAGGGAAACGTATGGATCAGGACGATACAGTCAAGCGCGCTGTTCCCCTGCAATCTTTCTTCCAATATATATTGGATTTAAGATAACCCATTTACGAGGCTTGTCATCTAAAACCTTTAGTTTGTAGCGAGCTGGTGATAAGTTTGGGTGTTTGGATTTTTGTCTCCACTCCAGCATGTAGAAAATGCAACAAATTAAACGGAAATGCGATGTGTTTTTAATGCATGTTGATAAGCTTCAATTAAATAAAGTAGGAGATTGCAACTGAAAACAAATATTATTACGGACTGTAGTAATCAGATGAGTTTTGAGCAAATGTTTGACATCTAACATTCCGTATGCTCTCTAATGTCTTGCCGTCAGCAAACACCTTTATCTGTCTGGGAAAAGGAAATATTCAGCTCCCTGAATAAACCGACATTAGATTCCAGCAGTCTAGTCTAGCACTTATGTCATGCACGCCGTTAACCTTTTGTATAATCACTGTTGAACTGTGTGCGCACACCTAGCGCCTCTCTCCCGCCCCCTGATCGCCGCTAACGACATACAAATGTGCTATTCGTTTTCATTAGCCGCCACTTCACTTGTGATTCAGTGGAAACTGCCGTGCGTGGTGGTGAGAGAGACGAGTGGAGGAGTAACACGGCGCTCGGCTAAATGACCTCTAGATCTCTATCAGCTGCGAGGCTGCAGATTAAAACGGAGATGGGGACCGTGTTCATTTCCCTTTCGCCCTCCGAGCGGCCGAGGTGACGCCAGGCAGAGTTTGCCTCCCCGTCGCCATGGCAGGAAGCTCCTTGTTTTCCCCTCCTGCTTAATGAGGCCTGATTATCAGTCACATGCTAATGTTTCATTTTTATCAGCCTGACCCCTCCGAGCATTATTAACCATTATCAATATTTATCTTGTCAATTATTGATTGCCTTTTTCCCTCAGCTCAGTTATTAATGTGACGTCTGGTGTCATGCTAACTGTTAATCATATTTAAACAGATACGGACCAGATACAAATCTATTTTCCATTATCCTTGAGGTTTCCCATTCATCCACGCAATGAAGAGGACTTGAGAAACCAGGATGTGTGAGCAGACTGAGAACAGAGTAAATAATCAGATTGCGTCCCTAACATCAGTCACCGACTCACCGGTGTGATTAGACCTTTTGAGGACCGTTTTCCCCCAGACACAAATGAACACTAATCCTTGACCAGCTGAAAGAAGAGCTACCACAGAAGAAGAGCTACCACAGATCTGAGGATGGGGAAAGTTTCAAGCTCTACTAAAATGGGGACAGGAAAGACAGAGGGGCTTAAAGAGCTATTACCCAGTGGAAGGTAATGGTGCGAGTCACAAGAGGATACAAACACCCAAGGAAGGGCCCTTCACCCAGATAATGGGGTTGAAGGTTCGTGGCATGGAGAGATTCATGTACAGACAAGCTTCCTTTGATGCAGTGACATTGGAAAAGCCCATAAAACCTGTAGTGTAAAGTACTGAGGCGGTTACTCTCTGCTAATAGGGTCTGGAGGTTTTTGGAGGTAGATTTAGGATGGCCTGCCATACAGTACGAGACCACAATGACACTAATTGGATTCAGGTACCTGAGTTCAATCAATGGACATGGAGGGAGGATTTATCAAGTGAGAGGCAGTTTTAGAGACGGAAGAACAACGAGAGGTCTCCGAGTCAACTTTAACTTCCTCACCTCTCGGATCTTCCAACAACATCCACCAGATTTACTGTCGCAGGATCGCCATTGTTTTTCTCTCTCGTTGTTGACCATATCGTTGTTATTCGTCCATGAACGCTGAACATCCTCATGTACATGACATCAGGTAGGCCTACTGCACATATTGTACTCCACAGTAGCCTACTATTCCCATCCCAATCATGAACACCGCGTTTTTCTTATTGGATAAAACTGTAAATGCGTTGAAATAATGTCTCGCATTCTTTGGGCTTCATTTAGCTATTTCTTGAGTTCTAGATTGAAAAAGAAAATGTTTGCCTTATTTACAACTGAAGAAAATAACCTGCTGGACTGTCTATAGATTTCTCTTGTCATCGAATTTGTATGATCATACAAATTATGTCATCTGTATGATTGCACTCAATTGTAAATTCACAGTATTCATACTGAACTTAAGCGTTTTCAGAAATCAGGTAATCCACTGTTAAGTCCTTCCTGTTATTTGCTGCATCAAATCCGTAAACGCCACATAACCTAAACCGTCATTACTTGGTGATCCTGTCACGATGCTGTTTAGACGGCCCCACTCTGTCCTTCCGACAGGTGTGTCCTCTCCCCAAAACCAACACAGATTCTTCAGTAACAGCTCCCCCCGGGCCACAGATCAATACGGCCCTGATAAGACAGGACATTTCGAGAAGCTACAGGGGGCACAACGATGGATTCTGACATATCATGATTTGGGCTTTAATTACTTGGCAGACGCAGCAGGGCTTTGTACGTGTGTGTGCGTGTATACACGTGCGTTTGTAGTGTGTGTGTGTATATGTTTTTGAGAGAATGTCTATAGCTGTGTTTGCCTATGTAGGACGTCTATACGTTTGTGCACTCGGGCATCTTAGTACAAGGGCTGAGAGACACCCCGAACGATCCTTCACAGCAGACAAACATATTATTTGTTATCTCCCAACAAGCGGCCCCTCTAGGCAGCAATGCTGGAATGGGAAATAAATGATGGAGAAGGAGGATGCCCACTGCCTCCTGGGCCCTTGGCCCTTCACGTAAATGGCTTTTAACGTGGGATCAATAACGATAAGTTGTGATTAAAAAGATTATTACATTCCAAATGAGTCACCCGGGGGTGAACACATGTTTATGGAACAACCAATGGACAGGCGTAGTTTCGTAAAGGTGGAAAGGGTACAGGGGGTACGCGTTTCTCTGAAATGCCTTTCCAACATCACGTGCCAGAACCAAACAGTCCCAACAAAGTTGTGCTATTTCATGTGCTTCCTTTATTTAAATAAATTGCAATTACATTGGTATGAGTCCCAATTTAACCTGTAGGCTACAGCGATAGTCCAAACCGACTGATCCCTGCTTGTTAACGAGAAAGATAAACGCCAAGACAAACAGTAGAAAAACAGGATTTGCTTATCACATCGTACAGGTTGTGTTTAGAAAAGCCATGTTGTTTTACCAAAAAGACCTGAAGTAGAACAAAGCCTCAGCATTTTAATTGAAACTAAATTTGCTTTACAAGGCTAATCCATTTCTGACGGCTCTCCACATTCTCTTGCTATAATAGGCACCTAAGAAGTGTCTTGCTCTCTTTCTCTGTCTCTCTCGCTCGCTCGCTCTCTCTGTTGCCGTAGCCAAATCCATTTGACTTTAAACAGAAACAGTCCATTTATTAAATCTTTCATTAGGCCATTTATTATGTATGCTTGTAAAGATCTTAATAGAGATGTAAAGTAATGAAATTCTGGAAGTTCTTAAAGTGCTCATAAATCTCCATAACTTGTCTATGGAAGAAAATCTGTTACTGTTGAGTATGATATTTGATTCATTCTTTATAAAAATGTTCTTGGTTTAATTAACCCAACACAATATGACTTATTTCCTTCTAATAATTATGTGAAACAGTGGCTGCATCGAAAAGTTATTTGATCCTACATACCATAGTGGGCACGATGAAGGTCATGTAAGATAGAGTTGATTATCAGTTCATCTGTTCATGAAAAGTAACATTATAACAGCAATTCCAAGTAACCAAAATGGTCACCAGCTGCATGAACCTTTCTGAGGAATGTGATGTGGAGGAGAGTGTTTTTTCTGAGGAATGTGATGTGGAGGAGAGTGTGTTTTGTGAGGAATGTGATGTGGAGGAGAGTGTGTTTTCTGAGGAATGTGATGTGGAGGGGAGTGTGTTTTCTGAGGAATGTGATGTGGAGGAGAGTGTGTTTTCTGAGGAATGTGATGTGGAGGAGAGTGTGTTTTCTGAGGAATGTGATGTGGAGGAGAGTGTGTTTTCTGAGGAATGTGATGTGGAGGAGAGTGTGTTTTCTGAGGAATGTGATGTGGAGGAGAGTGTGTGTTTTCTGAGGAATGTGATGTGGAGGAGAGTGTGTTTTTTGAGGAATGTGATGTGGAGGAGAGCAGTGGCGGTTCTACATGGAATTACGCCCCGGGCGAGACCCCCCTCCGAGCGCCCGCTGGCAAAAAAAATATATATATATATATATTTTTTTATTATAACTATATAAGTAAAGAGAAACACAACACAGTATAAGTTAGAACATAAGAGTGGCAAGAATATATACAATCAGATATAGAAAAAAAAGAACAAGAGCAGAGATACAATAATATAAAATATTAAGAATAATATACAAATAAGAGCAGAGATACAATAATATAAAATATTAAGAATAATATACAAATACAAATATCCTGAAGGGTCGAGACCATTCCAGAAGAGGCCTGTGTAGCTGATGAGGTAGATGGCTGCTCCTCATCCTGAAGCAGTGAGACTACAGCAGAGTCCTGTCTAGCGGGGGAGGTGGGTGGCTCATCCTGACCAGTGGCAGAGGATGCTCCAAAATATTTTAGAAGTGCCCCTGAAATTGACATCAAAAGACCACAGACAATATAACTCTTAGACAAAACATCCATGTATTACAAATTAAAATAAACATGCCCTTACTGCCTTACATGCTAAATATCTGGCATTAGATGCTATATTAACCTATCTTTCAGGGAGGAACAATTAGCTGCTTGGTTACTGCCTCGAATTCTATGCATGGCACACTTCAAGTTTTGACTGGTAAACTATACTTTGTCACGAAATAGAGTTGTAGCAAAACGCAAATGTTCGTCTTTGAAACTGCCTACAGAAGATATGAACATTCCGTTGGCTAATTACAGGGCCCAGCGTTAACCCAAATGATGGAAATAAATAATAACTGAACTTGTAACAGTTTTGTTGCAAAGCACAATCTTATCGTGAAATTAGATCTCGTGTTTGTTGAGTTAAAACCGAATTATTGTTGTATAAGCATAGGCAGCATAATAGCAGGCTAACAAAAGTAAGAGTTATACCCATCAATTAACATTAGCCCTTAATTCATGACATTGATACCGTAATCATACAGAGAGAACATAGTGGCATACCTTTATGTTTTTCTCGTTTCTCCTCTTCTTCTTTTCTTTTTTTTCGAAATTGGGCACCTGACGGCTTTGACCTTTTCTTGTCCATCTCTGTGCTTATTTTGCACTCGACAATCAACAAATTTCCCATCCCCCAACACTGTCACTCGTACAGAAGTTAAGACTAAACCAATTCACCTTGCCCTTGGTGACACATAATCGTTCTGTATTACTTATTTGTATTAGCCATTTCACACAATTCAGAAAAACTAAAACGTGCAGGATTTATAGGCCTGTAATTATAATGTTATGAATGTACGTTATTTGGAAGAAAGTCGAGGTGTGACTGACTTAAGCCCACTAATTGCATTAGAGTATTGCTCTATAGCCTACAGTGGATCCCCCCGTCCCCCCCCCCTTGTCCGTTCCCTTTGGGAGACCCAGAGGTGAACTTTTCGCCCGCGCCCGCGCCCCCTCCCCTTCCCCCTTCCCCCTTCTCACACATGAGCTGTAGACGGCACCTTCTTAGCAAGCAGGGGCGCCTGCAGCTGCAGGGGGCGCTAATTTGCCAATTCCCCACACAGTTATATGATAAATAATGGAAAACCGCTTCGCGGCCCAGATGATAAGTGGTCGTGCCGCCCCCCACGTGTCATGAAAAAGTGCCGCCCCGGGCGGCTGCCCGGGTCGCCCGTGCCTAAAACCGCCCCTGGAGGAGAGTGTGTTTTCTGAGGAATGTGATGTGGAGGAGAGTGTGTTTTCTGAGGAATGTGATGTGGAGGGGAGTGTGTTTTCTGAGGAATGTGATGTGGAGGAGAGTGTGTTTTCTGAGGAATGTGATGTGGAGGAGAGTGTTTTTTCTGAGGAATGTGATGTGGAGGAGAGTGTGTTTTTTGAGGAATGTGATGTGGAGGAGAGTGTGCTTTCTGAGGAATGTGATGTGGAGGAGAGTGTGTTTTCTGAGGAATGTGATGTGGAGGAGAGTGTGTTTTCTGAGGAATGTGATGTGGAGGAGAGTGTTTTTTCTGAGGAATGTGATGTGGAGGAGTGTGTTTTCTGAGGAATGTGATGTGGAGGAGAGTGTGTTTTCTGAGGAATGTGATGTGGAGGAGAGTGTGTTTTCTGAGGAATGTGATGTGGAGGAGAGTGTGTTTTCTGAGGAATGTGATGTGGAGGAGAGTGTGTTTTCTAAGGAATGTGATGTGGAGGAGAGTGTGTTTTCTGAGGAATGTGATGTGGAGGAGAGTGTGTTTTGTGAGGAATGTGATGTGGAGGAGAGTGTGTTTTCTGAGGAATGTGATGTGGAGGAGAGTGTGTTTGTTGATAAGAGCACACAGAGGCTTCACACATGGTCGGAGCAGAACTGTTCTGGCTGCAGGAGCAGCTGCAGCCATATCAACTCCAGAGGAAGAGAAAACCGAGGATGATTTCTCCGGTTTGGATAAGGTGGCGCCCAGCTTTGGAAGAGAGGTCCAGAGGGAGGTGTAACTTCTGTGGAACAGATGTCCCAGTCACAGAAGACTGAGAAGAAATATTGAGTTGGGCCTCCAGTGAGTCAATATTGTTAATGAATATTTTTTATATACTGTGTGTAGGCTTTTGATTTCTTATAAAAGACGATGCTGACAGTCGTGCAGTTTGGCTTGGATTGATTTACTAAAGTACACCAATGAAATGTAATGAAATAATGAAGTCATTTTATAATATTATCTCACAGTTACTCTCTAACAGTCCAGTTATAACAGGATGGATTTCGTTGACACTTTTAGCAGTGCAATTCAGGGATCTCTTGTAACCTTTTCATACAGAATGATTTGTTATCATTACACACACCTCCCAACCAACTTCTTCATATAGCTTGAAAAGGTGGCGAAGAAAACGAAGAATTGTCTATCTTGAAATTTATTAAAGGTTAAAAATAAATTAAATAAATCGAAAACTTAGCATGCAAGCCTCCATGCGGTGTTGCAAACATGACAGTCAGCACATCATCCTGGGGCCTTAAGCACATGGTCCAGAAGTGCAGCCATTTGCACTTTTTTTGTAAGCTTTATCCCCACCTAGTTATTCTAAGATCTGTAGCTAAATTCGTCCCTCATTCCGTCTCCCTAAGCCTAAGCCGTCAGCCCAGTAATACTCCTTCAAGAGCACATCTCGTAACTTATTTATTTATATAGGTGTCTCCCTTTGGATAGACTGCCCCAATGCATCACAGAGAAGGGTTGCATTTCTAGGTTATTCCATACTGCTTAAGTACATATGCCGTCTCTGTAAAGCATACTGTTTCATTCCCTATACAGGCCCATATCACAGACTAAATGCTCAAAGATGTTGTCAGACTCGAAGCGAGAAGAGCGTTAACTTGGGAAGAGAGTTATTTTTTATTTCCTAAATCAAGTTTCCAAGTGTGGCATTGGAATGAATATTCCTAGCTGTCATTGTCATTTCAAAGAGTAAAACCTCAGTAGGTTTACTCACACTTGCTGAACTTGGCGTGGACATGATAATCGGGATACTTTCATGACAACAAATAATGTTGCTTCCCTGTATATAGCAGCCGCTGTGGACCCACGTATCAAGGAATGCCTTTGAAATTTCTCACTGTGTTAGAGAAATGGTATGCTTCCACTCTGCTCAAAGAGTTTTCAAAAAAAACAATCTGACAAATATTGTCAGCAAATTCCACCAACGTTGGAAGTAAAAACCCTATGTTGAGTGCTGTGTCTAAATGGAGAATTCACCAAGACATCCCATCACCGCTGGAAGAGAAAGTTAAAGAGTTGTGTCTTCTCAACTTTTGACGTCTGCACAGCTCCCTCCTAACGCCTCGGGTTCCACAGCTTGAATTAGACCAAAGAAGACTTAATGCTTTTTCAATGTTTTATTTGCTTGTTGTAGACAGGTTGCTCTCTATTTTTATGTTCTCTCAGTAAGGAAACTTATTTCCTCGTCCCACATTTTGTCCCAGTCCTCTCTGTCCTTTTTGAGAGAACACAGTGTTTTATTAATGGGAAAAACCCAGGAACACATCATTCTCAGCCCAAATCAGTGTGCCAGATATTGCAAGTCATTTGATTTTTTATTTATGTAGGATGTAAGGCTATCTCTGGTTTGTGAAGCACATGCCTGACTGTAGCCTTGAATGTCATCAACCTTTGACTGCAATCCTACAGGTACACTTGACCACTGCATTGTGACAAAGATGACTTTCCCCATGGTCTTTTTGCTGTGTATCCCTACACGATACTATGAAGACGATTGTGTACTTTATTCAATCTTGTGTTATTTTCGTCATTTTTGAGACAGGGGGTGACATTTGGATGTCTGGAGGCAGGGAAGCAAGTGACCGCCCCTCAGCCCATCTGCACAGTGTAGGGTGGGACTAACTGATAATGTTGCCTGCAATTATATCACATAATGGCATGGAGCATCAAAGGCTGTGGCCAAGTTCATACTCCAGACCTTGACAGACCTTAGTTAGCAATTGTTATTACTGTGAAATAACGTCTTATTCATCCATCCCTCTCTCTCCATTTTCTCTATTTCTCAAATCAAATTGACTGCATTCTTGTATCTTTTGACTGCATTTATGCCCAGAACTAAGAACAAACGTGTATACGACAGTAGTGTGTTTTCCAAAGAAGATAAGCTAAGTGTTTTCAAACAAACCTGACCTTTCAGTCTGATTCGCACAAAATTATTGCCTTTCATAGCAAATTAACTCAGTAATTAAAATGTTTTCTTATCCCTAATTTTCTCATTATGATCCCATAGCACTCAATGCCTTTGTTTGTTTTTTATCTGTCTCCTACACAAAAGCCGTTAATTAAAGATCTGTGAATATAATCATTAGTGTGGAACTACATGAGATCCCACATCAAATGTAACTTGCTGATTAAGTATCTTTTTGATTATCTCTCTTAACAGCATAAATCAATCAGGAACCAAAACAACAGTCATCAAGGGTTGGAAACTAGTGCAAAGCCAATGAATCTTCAGCAGGAAGCACACGACAGGTTCAAATAAGTATGAGTCAAAGAACAGGTAGAGTTAAGACCCCCAAAAAAGGACAACACTTCAAACTTTACAACCCACTGCTGAATCAACCACATGTTGATTAATATATTGAAAGTTCTGCACAGTTGGATACTTTTCAATTGATTGAGGCTGAAAAATATGTTTCGGTTCCAGGTGCTGTGGTTTCAGTAATTAATGATGGAATAATTGCAAGCTCCCACTTCACCACAGAACTATTGCAACAAGCAAACAGGGACTTGGTTAGGGACCATGTTTTCCTGCAGAATGTTCCCTGAATTATCATACAGGCTGCTGTATCTTTATCTAATGGTTAGTCTATTATAGTATAGGTAGCATTTTCCCTTTAACCTATAATCAAGTACCCTGGATATTTGTTAAGCAAGTCCTATACCTGTGTTGTTCCTGATTCTATGATGTGAAGGAATCGTTTCGCACGCACGCGCACACACACGCACACACACACACACACACACACACACACGCACACACACACACACAAGGGCACGCAGAGCTGAGGATGTACGCACATGCAAAAACACACACACACGGATTAAACCCTATTAATGCAAAACGCAGAATCAGAGTGACAACTCCAGCAGCTTAATGAGAAATTTTGCATGAATCTGAAACTGATTATGAACTGCAGACTTAGTATAATGGCAGTAATCAGAGGAGATGCCACAGTGCTGGGAGAACATTTGCCTAACAGCTTATAAAGAAACTACTAAATCAAACATACCTGCTCATCCCTACAAAAATATTATAATTGCCATTAATATAGAGAACCTTTATGGAAAGACGGTGTTCTGCAATTGTTACCTTTTAACATAAATGCAATAGGCAAAAACAAGATAGGCCTACCTTGTTAAATCCCAAAGCTGAGACGTCAGGTCATGTCTGCCAGTTTGGGACTAGCTCAAAATGTTTAAAAACGTTACAACGTCAACATTTTTGTTCAGAACAGCACATCTCCAGAACAACCCTAGAAAGGTTATGTGGTGCATTTTTAGGTTTTCAAAAACATATATCCATTACCGCCAAATCAAAGGCAACAGGACACGAGGTCTTGGTCATCCAATCTTTGGTCAACTGTTTATCAAACTTTCTATTCGTAGTTTTTCTCTGAACATGATCGGATCAAGTTGCCATGGCGACTTTGTCCTGCTGGGCTGCTTGGTCCCCTCGTTAGCCTACAGGTAGCATATATTTTCCACAGTGATTTTTTCAGCCTTTCTTGACTGATAATCACGAAAGAACACAAGCCTATATTGTGATTATCACCCGGTGCTATTCTTGTTGCAACGGGTAGTGGATTGCCATGCCGGCTACTCAGGTGTCGCTGGGTTAATCAAGAAATTAATTTATTATCTCTGCAGACGAAGTAATTAAAGCTGGAGGACAGAGGCATCATGTAATGTAGAATGAGTAATGAGGAAGATGCACAAGTTTGGAGGAAAAAAATGTTTGTTAATTAAGACATAGAGTTCGGTAGAACTCGCGAAAAATAGTAATGTCGCATATGGCACAGTTCTATCGCGTTGATGTACAGTAAGGTTGGAGCGGTAACGAGCTGAAGCTATCCAGCGGGTTGCTATGCTCTATGCACCTGCAGCGAAAGCAAATCAGAATTAATAACCTTATCCCACTATGACTAAACCAGGACAACGTAGATTTATTCACACACATAAATAGACCAGGTAACATCTTAAAACAGGAAGCTGGTCTTCCATTGAAGTTTATTTAGGATAGCTAGCTAGGCCTACTCGTTTCACAAAACCTGATCCTGGTCTAGAAGTTTCTATCAGAAGTGCAGTGGATGGCACAATCTAGCAATTTCTGAATGGAACTGTTAAAATATTTCAAGCTAAGGTAGCAGTTTTACTTAAGTTAAAGCTGGGAAACATGATTAGCTTTAATGGTGCAAAAAGAGGCCCAGTGGATCTATAAAGATGTGTTATAGGAATTCAATAGTCTCCACAGTGCTAACAGAGGTAGGCCTAAAGTTGGTTCAATGTGCAAGAAAGTAAGGCGAGATCGAGGCAACATTATGGTCATTATCTGGTCTGAATAGACGACACCTGTCTCCTTTGCATTTGTTGCATGGCAGGAGCATAAATATGGACAATCAATACTGGGGGAGAGTAATAATGAAAGAGCATTCAAGCGTTGGGGCGATGTGTGACATTCGGACCAATGAGAGCTGTTTAACAGAACACATAGTACAAGGCTGCATGTGGCCGTGTGCTCTATTCATCGACTGCTGCAAGAAATCAACAGTGGCACACGAGTTTACCGCCTTCTCTCTACAGTTAATAGACCACATTCATACAGGCCTTTTATTCTGTTCACCACACCAGGTGACAAATGGGTGTAATGTGTGCCTTGCTCCTGAATTTATTCGATTTTTTCCCATTTCCTCTTTACCTCCTACCCTCTCCTTTACTTGCGAATCTCTGATAAATCTTGACACTTTAACTATCCCGGGTAAATTCGCACACGCCTTGCACTGCTGTTTGTAGCCTTCGAGATGTCAGATCCTGTCAGTAAGAGCACTCTAAAAGCACTGTTGTCATCGCAGAATAACTTGAGCAACACAACTCAGAGGAGAGTAGGTACACAAGGAAAATTCTTTAATAGGTCTGACTGAAGAATAACCTGGACAGGTAACCTGAATGAAATTATCTGCGTTCCTATTAGTAGGTTAGCTCAGGGTTATCCTCACTGGCAGTTTTGGCTTGCTCAGAGGATGAAATATTGAATACTATAGCTGAACTTTAAGTTGCTTTAGTAGTTGAACTCTACACTATTATGATCAGGACATCCTCTGAGACTGACATGTTTTACACTAATAATTTTTGTTTTTTTCACAATGTACGATTCATGTTTGACTACTTGCAATGTTGGGGATATCTCGTTGTTATGATCAGTGACCTATGCACTTGTAAAGCTCTCTCTTGGAAGTCGCTTTCGATAAAAGCGTCTGCTAAATGAATAAATGTAAATGTAATACAATTATGACAAAGGTAATCACACAGCATGCTTAGAGCTCTTTACATTTAGTAGCACACTCTTATCCAGAGTGACTTACAGTAAGTACAGGGACATTCCCCCCGGTTGCAAATAGGGTGAAGCGCCTTGCCCAAGGACACGTTATTTCGCTCGGCCGGGGAATCGAACCAGCAACCTTCAGATTACTAGCACGATTCCCTAACCGCTCAGCCACCTGACTCCTTTCACAGAAACGACCCATCCAAAACTCCTTCCTGATATTCTGTGTATTTTCACAGAATAAAACTACCTCCAGATGATCATCGCTTTGTATCGGATGTGGACAGTAAATAATGGGAGTGTTTTATTAGAGGTGCTTGGTAAATAAATATTTCACCCATAACAGCCTCTGGCTAGCCATCTATCACAGGTCTCCATAGACACCATGGTCCCAGGAAGATCAGTCACCAGTTGTGGATCCTGAGCATCGGGTGATCTATAAAGTCCTGGAAAATGTTATTTATCACTTCCATAATTAAATTTGGTATCTTGGTGAATGGACTGTCGTAGTATGATTAATCAAGTTGCGTTGGCCTGTTCTCAAAGGGCCAAGTAGCAGGTGTTTCTCTCGCCAGTATGAAATCCTAGTTACTTTTGTAGGATAAAGAATAGTTGGATAATTGTACATTTCTATACTAATCATTTAGACGAAGGAAACGATAACAAGAACATGTTGTAACATGGAGCGATTATTAAATGAAAATCTTGATTTAAATATAATTTGTATTTAAAATACATTTGTAATTTTAAAAACGAATGTGTTGTCTGAGTATGTATGTACACCTGAACGTATGGAAAGCAGGCATTCCTGGCATGAGCTCTGATATGACAACGCCTGTCATATCAGACCCACCATACACGACAATACCCCACTCTAGTTTACCAGTATATCCAGTACTTCCCACCAAGCAAAGCTGAAAGAATCGACGCCCTCCACCCCTAGTGGATTCAACAGGCCGAGTGCAGTAGTCTCTGGACGACATGTCTGTTGTGGTATGTGTGTGTGTCCTCTTCCTCTCACCCAGCCGCTGCCCTGAGCACAGTCTGCCTCAGATGGTTAATTATCTCTTGTCTGAGAGGAGATCATCTCCCCAGGGCCAGCCGCAGTGCTGGATCAGGCCTCTCTATTGAACTCCCTGCTATGGCCAAGAGGCTGGTTAATAACGATTCATGCAGCTGTCAATCTCTCCAGCTGATGCCATCAATATTACGGCTGCTGCAGAATAACCGCAATTAAAAGAGAGATCCGGCATTAAGGAACAGGACAAACGTGCGAACGGGGAAAAGAACGATCCCAGGCTGTGGGACATGTTAACACAGCATGTGTCTCTTCTACAAAGTTGCGACACTAGAGGTAAGAGATGTAAAATTGAAATACACCCACTCTTGAAAGATTTGTAAAGCAAAAGATGTATTCATTTAATCTGCAAGAGACACAGGCTGTCTGACACAGCTAACAGTGGGAAACACTTGACAGTTCAGTTACATTAGTGAAACAGCTACGCAAGGCAACCAACAGGAGGGGCAGGGTGAAACCCCTGGCCTCTAAATTGGAGTCCTGGGTTCTCAGCTGCAATTACCCTGATTACAAAGCCCTTCATTTGAGTGACTAAGGTGAATTTCATTTACTCTTGGTATTACCGCAAAAACAATGGTTTCAGCGTTCATTATTTATACAACAAGGAGTCCTTTGACTAGAGTGTGTTTGGTATGAATACATATTGTTTATTGGACAATTCTGTGTGTTTTTAGACAATGGCCGAGTTTCCCAGATTCGTTAAGAAGCTCTTAAGCGCTAGGAGCTTCTTAGGAGCTGTCTAGGAGCGCTTCTAAGAAGCTCTTAGCGCTTAAGAGCTTCTTAATGAATCTGGGAAACCATTTGTCATAATGATTCAAGTCTATTGTTCTCACTGTGTATTATGTTGTGGCGCTTTAGTCATTTCTACATGTACATAATGAACTCTCAGGTTTTTTCCTCAAGTGTTGACTACCAGCAGGCTTTAGCACCTAACCAGGGCCTCATGCAGCTAAATAAAAGCCTTCTTTGCTGACCTAGTTTATTACACCTCTGAATGTCAAATTCCCAAATTTATACTTATTGCTAATTCTCTCCGCGTCCTCAGACAAATATTGCTGCTGTGAAACACCATATCTAGTAATCAATCATATCACCTCCATGAACTCAGTATGCCATTTATTAAGCGCTAAACAAATGGACTGGAGCAGGCAAGCGTCTGTTTCCAGGGCTAGAGAATGTAAATCCGAACAAGGTAACAAATTAGCTGGACGTTCTCCTGTTTTTTTCCGCATGCATTCCAAATGTGCTTTTGGCGATTGGCTATGCAAAGGGACCCCAGGTACACATTAAAATTGCAGAGGTTACAAAAACTCATTTGCATTCGTAGGCATGGAGCCAGGTGAATATTTCAGTAGTTGTTTCCGAAAGCACTACAGAACTATAAGAGGTTTATTGAGTTAAGAAATGTGTTAGTGTTATGTTTATACAATATGTCTGACTAATAAAATGACCTGTATTTAATTGTAATGTAATTGCTATACAGTGTAATGCAACGTAGATCATGTTCGATGGTAAAAGTTGCCTGTGAAGTTAGCAAGAATAAAAGGTATTTTTCTATTGATTTTTACAGACTACACTGAGATTAGCACACAGAAATGTCACTAGGCTCTGGAGACTACTACTGTCACCCTCCTGGATCAGAACCACATAATACCAAGCTAAGGTACACCAAGTCACTTTGGCTTTGTCCACATTTAGTCCAAGTGGGATTCAAACTTATCCGAATACAGTGTTATTCAGTATGGGCAGTCACTCTTTGTGTCTGATCAAGTTAGGTAACGGAATAGTTTTAACTTACTAGCTGAAGACCGCATAGTAAATTTCTCCTTTATCGAAAAAGACACATTCTTTCAATAATGGCCATCATTATTTTCCAGACATGAACTGCACACTGTGTAAGGCAGGTTTTGGAGACAAAGCAGCCAATTCAAATTGAAGTCGGAGTGAGTGTGGTGTGTTACGAATCGGGCAAAGGGGATGGGGGGTTGGACTCATCAACATTTCTGGGGATGCTCGTCATGGGTGGAAATGGCAGTTGGGGGGCCTTTAAACATGAATACAGCCTTCATACTGATGCAGCGACCTACTCCTGAACTTTTCCCTATCTCCACGGAACAGACGTCCATAAAAAAAAGCTAATGTTTGAAATCCGTCCCCGAGATTTCCTCTCTATGTCATGTGAAGGAGAAGAAGTGAAATTCCCTTCCTCGTTAATGGAAACTCTCACCAAAAACTCACCTTTTATCCCACAATTTAAAATGCATAAAGTGTGACTCAGTGATTACTTTTACACATATTGCCTTTGACCCTTCTGTCAGCTAATTATCATAATGTGAAGCCGAAGAGAATGAGCTCTCGCCTCTTCTTTTGTGTCACTGTAATTGCATTCTTAATTTCAGAGGTTAAGAACACTGATATCTCCTACCCAAGCCTGGTATCACATGGGCGACCGCAGAGTCACAATTTTGGGGGCGCAGAGACAGGATCCAGCATCGGGAAACCCAAGTAATTGTCCCAAAAAGTCTTAATTATTTTGCAGGAAGTTGCACAGTAGAAAAGGATGAGTTTGTCATATGAGGGTGAGCTCACGTGAGTTCACACACACACACACAAATGCAAAATGATCAAGTAAAATAAACTGTTTGCTCTGACAACCTGTAAATCCAGTGTTAACCTTGTCCAAGGTCAGACATTTGGTGATAGCAAGATGGGTGTGATAGCAGTAACACAGATAAGAAATATACATTTTATAATCAAAAATTGATTTTTCCTTTTTTTTCCTGTAAAGTCTGACATTAAAATGACATTGCAAAATGGCATGGACTGTCTTTCTTAGGCTAGTAGTTACATTAGTAGAGGTGTGCTTTTTAATGGAGAGTGTGGACATGATAGTGATTTGTTGACACCTTTTTTGTCTTAGTTAGAAACAATTTCCTTCAGCTCTTCTTTCGTCTGCTGCTGTTGAACTATTATTCTTATAACAAACTCGAGTTGCGGTTTCACATGAGAGATTAGGTGAGTCACTAGATCAATACAAGCAGTATAATTTCTGAAACATTCATTGATTTACACAGCATCATTTTAACGTGAAAATGCATTCTGGAAAGGTATTGAGGGAGTTATTAATGAATAGGACTGCTCGACTTGCGGTTTGTCCCACTTTTTATTGATTCGAGAATTTGTGATAGCCCAACAGTGTCACAAATATATATTTTTTGTCTTAATGTTTGGTTGCATGGACTTCTTTCTTTTCCAGGTTCTGCATCATCTTTGACTGCTAAGGTGTCAAACCTAGAACCACCATGTTATAATGGTCACATTTACATCTTACATTTAGTCATTTACCAGACGCTCTTATCCAGAGCGACTTACAGTAAGTACAGGGACAATTCCCCGAGGCAAGTAGGGTGAATTGCCTTGCCCAAAGACACATAGACGTAATTTTGCACAGCCAGGAATCGAACCTGTAACCTTCTGATTACTAACCCGAATCCCTAACCGCTCAGCCATCTGTCTCCCCTAGAGACAAACAAATATGTTTTCAGGTAGATGAAAGGACAAATGGATGGAAGCATTTAAGTAAAGTAACACATGGACATGACATGTTTAAAAATATCTAAAAGAGACAAGACAAGAATGGCCACATGCCTCTGGACATGTCGTGCAGTGTACTGTACCCCAACAGAATCCGTTCCTCCTATAGGTTTACAGTACCTCCTGACAACCAAGATCTCATTCCACATGACGATGTCAGAAAAACTATTTGAGAGTTACGTTGACAGGCACGGCTACTGCTGTGTAGAGGGCGATCTAAATTCATGGTGAAGATAGTGTCCTGTCTTTGTGTAGAACAAGACTGTAATCAAGCAGTGAGACAGGCTCCAATTATTCATCGCCCCCCTGTCTCTCAGTGACAACCCTGCTCTTGAATTACAGCCTTCACGGCGACCCCTCTATATCAGAGGACACAAATAAAAAAACAAAAACAGGGTTAATCACATACACATTCCCGCTCACACACACACAGATTCATGTCCATCCCACATCAGCAAATAGACATATCTATTCCACTCAATCTTAGTGGGCTGTATTGTTTTATACAAACGAGTGTGGATGTCGTTTGTGGCAATGCACATTTTTGAAACCTACCAGAGAAAGAGGCTGTGATGCAACACTAGCACATTTATCCCTGAGTAATACCAGACTGTGAACAAATATCAAGTTAAGAGACTTTTATTATGATCTTATCTTAATACAGATGTCCCTTTCAGAAATGTTGAAGTGAAGAAGGATGAACTGAAAAGATTAACAAAAGTGTAAATGGTTAAAAGTGTCACCTAAAAATAGCTGATGCGTACAAGCTTAAGTAGATACTTTTATCTGATAGATCAGCTGAAGAAGCTGCTTGCAACAGCAGAGCTGTTATCTACGGGTCGAGTAAACGGTGTGACGATTTCTAGTCAGTACTGTAGGTAGCTGTCACCTTGATCCCTCTACACACACAAGCACACACACACACACACACACACACATACACACACACCAGACACCAGTGAAGGTCACAAGCAGTTTGTCTTCCCATACCACTAACTTGAGATCAGGCGCTGAGGATGAGGCCACTGCTAAAGTGGAGCTTCGGGAACCCAGGGCGGGATCAGATGGCTGAGCGGTTAGGGAGTCGGGCTATTAATCAGAAGGTTGCTGGTTCGATTCCCGACCGTGCCAAATTACGTTGTGTCCTTGGGCAAGGCACCTCACCCTACTTGCCTCGGAGAGAATGTCCCTGTACTTACTGTAAATGTAAACCCAAGACTCTGATTCACATTACCAGCATTAACAGAATATAGGTAAAAAGCAAGCCACTTCTACAACCTCGGATTGCGACTTAAAGGCGAGAAAATATGCCACGATGTCCCGCCAGCACGTCTTTTGTCTGCCCTCACTCCTCCGGCCCCCACTCACTCACTCACTCACTCACACACCCACCACTCACTCACTCACACACCAACCTACCCACCCATATAATACATCGACCCCTACTTTACATGCCTCCATCACACACACCCCCCTCCCCTCCTCCTCTTCCTCCCCCGTTGAGATTGATTTACCTCAGGGTCCCAGGTCGGCTGTTATTGAGGTCCTTGCAGACAGGCCCGCTATGATAGCAGAGAGAAAGTAGGACAGCGGTGGCATCCGGAGAATGATGGAGAAGAGCACCTTATCTCCCATAGAAAGATCCATCATTCCTCTGCCGAGGGAAATCTCCCATTTAAAGTCTTTCCGTGGACTCTAGGGATGTTGAGATGAGGAAAAGACATAAGTGCTACTTAGTATGTTTGCGTTTGGAGAGTCTTCCTGCTTTAGTGTTCCTGTTTTGTCATACTGTATCTTGTGGGTGGGATGACAGAGTGATTGGATGGCCATTTTTGGTTTCTACGATGGAAAAAGACTCGCCTTTCAAAAATGTTTTGGTTAATCGTTGTTTGTATATGGACCATGAAAAGACATTTGACTGAAATTAATATGCATTTTAACTGCATTTTTGCACACTGTTTTGCATGCCAGCTTTAACATACTACAGTACCTTCCAAAACCGTCAGTCCCATTGTTCTCAGGGCACCCTGGGCTTAGACCAGTCCCACTTTGATTGGGTGCACAGGTGATAAATGTGACAACCTTCAACAAGGCCTTGAATATATCGGGGCTCTGAAAAATTCAGTTACTTACATCAAACCAAGCGGTCTCTAAGGTTCCCTCTGGCATGTGAAATATGTCTCTCCATGTGGCTAGCTTCCACACAGGGGAGTAATATCCCCCATGATGAGGAGGGTCCCAGTAGGCCAGGATGGATCCACAGTACATCACACATGTTGCCATCCATCTCAGTGTGCCACAACACGGTCAATATTCAGTAGGTTTTCCCTCCCCCGGTGTTGATACATTGGGGCAACTCAGGGGAGTTCCATGTATGTCTGGTGTTCACACTGTTGCTAGGCAAACTCTTCGGAATTGGCAGTTTGAATTTGCGATTCGGAACTTTTACAGGCTTCCTTCATACTATTCATACCGTCTTTGCCGAAATTTAGCAACCTATTTTATATCTGCTATTTAGAGAGGACTAAAGTCTCCTGAATACATCATACCACAGGCTGTAAAAAAAGAAACTCAATTTGGATAATAGCGTTGAAGAGTCTGACCAATATTACAGGTTATCTAGAACAGCAATAACTATTATCTGTGAGGCTAGAGGATCCCAACCAAAAAATCATTCAATGCCCATTTGGAATAATAGGTATACCAACATTAATAGCTCATTGATCAGGAAATTGGCATTGACATCATTCTTTTCTGTACATCAGACAATGTCATCATGCGGTCAGAATAATGAATCTCCTGAAAAGATTATTGACCTGGAAATGTTCTTAAAAGATAACCATAGTCATCTTTCTGAGCCTTGGATAAAGATTTATTTTCATTTGTGAGATAGGATCCTGATGATGTGATTGTGGATCATACACGATACATCTCAACAGAGTATTCAGCTTACTTTAAACCAGACATATTCCTGTAAAATTTGTATAAACTAACTGTAAGCATTCTTCTGCTTGCTTTAACCTCTTTAAGCTTGAATCTTCTCTCACAATAAATAATGTCTTTCACATTTAGAAACCTTTTGTCATTATATTTGTGCATAAAATATTTTTCACACTCGTTTAAATAGTTGATATGGTAAAATATGAACTACGTAAATGCTGTATTGTGTAAATACTGGATATTGTTGTTGTTTATTGTTGGTAACAGGTCTTCTTGTTGTGATGTGCCCACCGCATTAGTTCTACCTTTCAAGACTAACCCTCTGTGAATCCCCCCTGGTGGTCTGTGCTGGAGATAATGATGAAGCAGATGGGTTCTGTTGATGAACATGATCTTTGAATGATGTCTCATCTGCAGTCACTCACACGTCTTAATTGAATTACCCAGAAGGAGAACCTTCCAGGATTACTAGCTGTCAGCTAGCAGTTTTTTTGGCAGGTGCCATCCACAAACCCGTGGTGACATTTTCAGTGTTGGTTCCAAGATGCATTTTCTTTCTCATTTGATACTTTGATGTGTTAATGCTGACTTCCCAAAGGTCACAGATAAGAAATGTATTCAATTAACTCTCCGTTTCATGTTAACGTCATGTGGTGCTATCCTTTCTGTCTGTCTGTCTGTCTGTCTGTCTGTCTGTCTCTGCTCTGTCTCTCTCTCTCTCTCTCTCTCTCTCTCTCTCTCTCTTTCTAGACTCTCTCTCTCTGTGTCTCTATTTCTCTCTGGACTCTCTGTCTCTCTCTCTCTAGACTGTCTCTCTGGTCTCTCTCTCGCTTTCTCTCTCCCTTATTCTTTCTTGCTCTCTTTACGTAAATAGTAAATATATATTTAGTTGTAACCAAGTGAAAGTCTTCCTTTGCTGTCTCTGTGCTGGCTCACTGTTCATGCAGTCACTAAACATTACAGCAACGTGAGAGCAGGAGCTGAATGAGGAAAGACATGCAGCCTAAGGCTGATTTGTTTAACTTTGAAAGGTTCTTTGGTTTGAGCTAAATCTGCTGGGAGCTACATAGCAGCGGATCATCCAGCCTTTTCCCAAGTGGCACCAGCCAACACTTGTCTGGGCTGTGTGTGTGGGGAAGGAAGTCATACAGACAACAGTCACTGGAATTACAGCACTCATTTGGGCAGCTGCAAACAAGGCAATTACAAAACAATTGCACACACAACCACTGTTCTAAAACTCTACCCCTCCCTCATTTTATCTCTCTGTCTCTCCTTCTCTCTCTCCCTTCCTCCCTCTCTCTATATCTCTTTCTCTAAGGAACCATTTTCGTTCTAACCAGCTCAGAACAAGCTAGATGAATCTCATGAATCACATTAGCGAGTGCTTAATTCACTAAAGTGATGGTCTCGGGAGAGAGAGAAGGAGCAGTGAGAGAACGAAGGGAGAGAGAGGAGGTGACAGGCGAAAAACAGAGAAGTAACAGGAACCGAACGAGGTATCAGGCAAAGACACGTTAAGTCTTAGGAGACGGAGGGGAGGGGTTCCTGGTTTAGGTGGAGCCAGTGCCGCAGCCTCGCGGTTGTCACACGGCACAGCTGGAGATGTACGCTCCTGGGGGGTTGTGGGTAAGAAAGTACAGATAGGCCTGCTTCTACTCATCCATCCGAGCTAATCCAGTCTAAGCGCTTATCCGTAGAGGTGTGGTGGAGATCACCTGGGTCTGCAAGGGATCAAAGTCTCCTCAGCGAAAATAAGAGGAAGTCTTTGGAAGGGAAAAGCTGATGTTACAAGAAGGTAGAGATTAGCATTAAACTTGACAGATGCAAAAGTTTCGGGGCGTTGATCTTCGAGTGAATCGTGGCGCCTGAGGCCCCTGTGCTAATGACAGACTCCGTAAGTAGCCGTCAAAGGAGGCATCGTTTCACAAAATGAAAAGAGGAGTAATTTTTCTTTCGAATGCGGTTGAGGGAATCTAATTGAAAAGGTTCATATTAACCTTAAAACAAAGGTAGGAGATGCAGAGTTTCTCTAATGCCCCTATTTGAAATTATATGTCTCGCCATCCATAATTTAACTGACTGCTCTGCACTCCACTTATGAGCTATCCCAAAGCTCCCCACACACATATTTCAAGTCACACACAGTAATGTATTTTGACAAGTAAATTGCTTGCCTTTTTGCTGATAGCTACTCACATAAATAATGAATTCTTAGTAATAGCCACAGTAATAATGCAAGCGAAAAGGTGACGTGGATGAAATAGTTATTTCTGAAAAGAGGCATACAGTTTGGAGTTTGTTTTCATGGGAGAAAAATATTCTTTCACACACTGAAAGTGTTTCTGGCATTTACAACTATTTTACCGTGTCAGTTACTGTGGCTTACTTTGTATTGGTAAATTGACTGCAGTAAACATCTCTTTGCTGGGTTCGAGAAAATAACACAAAAGATCAAAATGTATGTAATTTTGGGGTAATATAAATCACATTATACCAAACATCGTAGCTTTGTGTTATTACCCCACTTACAACCCCATCTTGCTCTCAAGTAAGTCAAGGCCGGTTTCTAATAAATATATACAGAATGTATCTACAGTGAATGTAAGCAAACAAGCCCATGTCTAACTTCTCCTAGGTTTGTCAATGATGCATGCATTGATGGAGAAATTTCTGGCATCTCCAACTATAGCTGCTGTAGATTGTTATGGTATACTACTAACTAAACTACTAAACTACAACTAAACTACAAACTACTAAACTACTGACTAAATATAAACCACCGGAAGGCAACTTAAATAACCATGCTGATGATAGTGGTGTCATCATAATTCAATAACAATAATAACAGTAGAGAGAACAGATACTGTGGCTAATTAGACACAATTTTAATACTAAGCTTAGTCTTAATTAATGACACTGATCTCAGTGTGTGGTAATTTTTGGGGTCTTGTAGAGTTTTTCCCTTAAGTGTCAGATGGTTCCTGTACATTTTAAAGTCTTAGCAGTCTATTAGCATCCAGTGTTTAAATCGTTAAGAGGAGTTTGGGGTATGTGGAGGTAGAACACCTTAGTACACAGGTACAGGTATGTGGAGGTAGAACACCTTAGTAAACAGGTACAGGTATGTGGAGGTAGAACACCTTAGTACACAGGTACAGGTATGTGGAGGTAGAACACCTTAGTACACAGGTACAGGTATGTGGAGGTAGAACACCTTAGTACACAGGTACAGGTATGTGGAGGTAGAACACCTTAGTACACAGGTACAGGTATGTGGAGGTAGAACACCTTAGTAAACAGGTACAGGTATGTGGAGGTAGAACACCTTAGTACACAGGTACAGGTATGTGGAGGTAGAACACCTTAATAAACAGGTACAGGTATGTGGAGGTAGAACACCTTAGTAAACAGGTACAGGTATGTGGAGGTAGAACACCTTAGTAAACAGGTACAGGTATGTTTTCTATGTAGCTGTTCCCATCATGCTGAACACAAACACTATTATTTTGCGATTCACACACCCACACACACACACACACACACGCGCGCACACGTCTGCGGCCTTTTATCTCTCCCGGAGGAACAAACGGACAGAACAGTAGACGGAGTAATTTGGCTCTCTCAACCCATTTCCAAAAGTATCTTTGAAGACAAAGATATTTGACACAACATCAAAGTCAATGAAGAGGGAGAGAACTGAGGGGTGGCAAATTGCTCTGTAGCACCCAACATGAAACAAGGGGCAGATCTTACTCTGTCATCCACCAGCCCGATAGGACCCAGGGCCGCAAATGGGATAATGATGATATTACGTGGATCATAAAGCTGTTTTGTAGAGTTCCCTCACAGCTCATTAGAGGAGTCGCATCAAACTTAAAGACATACCCTTGAATAACTTTCTTTCTGAAACTTTGATCTCTCTTCTTCTCTGTGGATCAATCCGTCGTCACGGCGATTCCAGATCAGCCATGTTTCCAGACCTCTCTCGCTTTCTTTTGTAAATACAAAAGAAAACTTTGTAGAACAAAAAAATAAATTACAAATATATAACTAATATAAAAAATAACTACCACAAACAATTGTTCACTTACCACAAACGTGGCCAGCAGTGACAACCCTAAATAAACGCTCTCGTTGCCATGGTGCAACATTTCCATTTATGCTGAGCAGTAAAGAAACGACCAGGCATCTGCAGAAAAGGTTAAAGTTCGTAGAACACAGACGATGGCTGCTCTTCTTGACACCCAACCTGTCAGCCCTTGTTTAAACTGAGGAGACCATCTCACACTTTTCCATTACCACAGCCTCCGATTCCCAGTAAAGGATTGATGTCACTGACAAAAAATAAACCTACAATAGCGAAAATTCTATTCCTGCTCTTTCCTTAGCTCTTTGGAAAACAAGCAGAATTTGCAGGTCCACAACACTAAACACTTTACAATGGAATTTCTTTTACAGACAATATTTCAGGCTCCTGGTTTGAGTCCAGTCAGGTGATATCCCTGTGTAAGCACTAGAGAAGAGGATAAAGACCTAAAGATTTGGAGCATGCTGACAGTTGGGATTATCTTCCTAAGATTCTATGTGGGAGATGGGAATGTGCTGTGCTCTTCACAGTTAGTGGTGTAGGGGGTGCAGTCTTCTCTATCAAAACCTGTGTGAGAAAAAAAAGACAAAGGTACGTTTTAAGGGCAGGTTTGTAGTGTAAAGAAGAGAGAGCCAGAAATCGGCATAGCTACAGTTTTGTACATTCAGTTTCAGTAGTTGACTAGAATTAACCATTTTTGTCACTCTGTGGCATGTTTTCATCAACTCTGGTGTATACACACTGGCGGCAAACACTTATAATTGGATAATGTAACTAACGATACATACGTACTGTATGTATCGTTAGTTACATTATCCATTCATTCAGCACCAACCATGATGGTAAAATAGTTTGGTTCTCACAGTCCACTAAACTTTAAAGAAATGTTACCAAATGTACGGTACCAATTTACCTCGGGACCTTTACTTCTCCCCTACTAAAAGTTTTCCCTGTGGATTGTCAGCTAGTTACGGACCCCATCTGCACGGACGGAGGGAGAATGAAGGGAGACTCATTAGAAGGGATCCCACTGTCTGTCCGAGCCCCTATCTGTAAGACACTGGGGATCCTTTGAAGAACCAGGCCTGATCTTCAGGCTGCAGCACTGACACCAGCTCACCTGGACAAGCATCTAATGAGGTGGACCGGCTGGGGTGTCCAGCCCTCGGATTCAGGACAGACTTCCCACACTGGCACAGTTAGAGCTCACCCAAACTTTTGTTTGTAAGGAAACACATGTCTTATCCATTCATGTGTTGCTTGGTTATCGTGAATATGTATCACTCACCTGGACAAGCATCTAATGGTGTGTCCAGCCCTGTGATTCAGGACAGACTTCCTACACTGGCACAGTTAAAGCTCACCCGCGTAAAACTTTTGTTTATAAGGAAAACACATGTCTTATTATCATTCATGTGTCGCTTGGTTATCGTGAATATGTTATCAGTTTTTTTCCCCAATAGTTTGATAAAAATTGAAAATATATCTAAACAATCCATTGTTTACCATGACAGTGTTCTTTCCTCTTCCACCTTATGTTCATAAACAGCTCCCTCTGCCAGCACCAGCCTCTATCTTTGTTTACCTCTGATGATTTAAAACCAACATCATATCTCTTCTTCTCTCTCGCTCTAAAGCAGATCAAGCACGGGAGCATCGCCTCGTTGTTACCCTTGCCTTGCGTGCGGAGCGGGCCTAGCGCCAACCATATCCCCAGCGTAAACTCTATTGAAAGGAGACAGAGAGGGATTAAAGCTTGTCTAATGATCTGAGGCAAGGAGCATGTCTTTTAATAGGCTGACATGGATCGCACGGCTCCAGGAACATACACACCGCTCAAGGGAAACGTCAGACAACATTCAAACACATCCCAGAAACAGCACACCGAAACAAATATATACCGCTGAAATAATGCCACAAAATGAAATGATCAAATATAAAATATAAAACATGATGGCAGGTTATGAGACCACGGTGACTAAAGAAGCGGGAAACTGAAAGTGGTTTGGGCAACTGTTGCTTGAACTTGCGATCCTTGAGCTTTCTAGTATTTTCTAAGGAAAGTCTCAGCTAACCAGACAGGAGACACCCAACAGGAAACAGAAATATTAAGTGTAATTCTGAATGAATTGTATTTACATGCTTTGTAAATTGGTTTCAGTGTGCGAATGATGTGAAATAATTGTCAGTTATTTAGTATGTAGTACTGTGATCAAACATCCATTTTGGACACTGAAAGCCCTTAAGAATGAGCAGAGAGTTCTAAGTGCACTGCTCAACACTTCTTCTGCGCTTTAATTAAAGGAAAGTGAACACTTCACATAATCCCTCCACATCCCCACAGGATTTAGGTAGAAACGATTTCTTCCTAGCAGGAAGATTTGTGGCCATGTCTATTGACTATGTGTTTGTGAGGATGTCTCAATTTTCTTCTTTTGTGTCGGCAGTGGCTTTTCAGAGTTTCCAGAGTAGACTATTGACAACCCAAACTGTTATGCAGTGCATATGAAGAGAGGTGCAAATAGACTCACAACCTACATTGCATGAATCAAGAATGGAGTTAGGGAAGTAGATTTTTCAACACAGACGGAATGAAAGACGGAACACAATTGTCATTCCGTCTGTGTTGAAAAATCTTCATTCTTGATTCATTATGTACACAACATCTCTAAACATTAACTCAATTACCTCACTTCTTGAGCAGAACCCTTATCATGGAAATGTGCCTAATTTCTTATTTTTTCCCCTGTTTTTCTTCTTCTCTCATTCTAAAAGAATCTTGTTAATTACCCTGTGGGGCTTACATGACAGGGAGGGTGAAAGTGTGAGAGGAAGGTTCAAAGATGGGCAAGCTGAGCTGTTTGCAGAGCGAGGGGCGTGATTTATGAACGCACATTGAGAGGACTAAATCTCCTCTGCCTCTCAGTGGGTAGCATCTGAGGGGACACTTGATTGAAGTCTTAAAATGTTTGGTGAAATAAATAATCTTGACTTTGTGACATTATTCTAAACTCCGACCGTTTAGCCGTTCGCGGAGACAGGCGTGATTAATTAAATGTGCTGTGCTAACAAACGTGGGATTAATTTCCCCTCCAGATTTAACGGCGTGAACTGTAACATGGCACTGTCGTGTTCATCCACAGACTGAACCCCTGTGGTGTCTCACTTTGTTGTTCAAATGGGGAGGTCAGTTGGAGCAGCTTGATACTGGGATAGGTAATGGATGAGTTGATTTCAACAAGTTAGGAGAGACATAATCATAATGTATTGAAAACCTTGATCTTCTCAGTAATTGTCCTGTAGTATTTTTCTTTAAAAAATGTTTTCAGTAAGAGAAACCTTTGAGATGTTTTTGATAGAAAAATCGGTTGTTTATTCGACCTATTCGGCATGTTTGTTGCAGTTGCAGTATGTGATGTCGTACAAGACTATTTTTCTTGGCAAAATTAACATTAACATTGAGCTAAGGACAGTTCTTCAAGATTGAATAAGGAATGAATAATTGAAGGCCCAAAATGATTAATCCAGTGGCAAAATGCTTTGCAACTAAATTGTATAATTTTTGAAGGTAACTTTAGCTTTCAAGAAAGACGGATATTTACGTTTTTCATGATATTTTGAGGCATAATTCCACTTCAGAATGTATTAATCTTGTTGGAATGGTTTAAATTCTGTACATTTATCATGAAAGTGTGTGTGAAATAAAACTTACAGTACAAACCAAGTTCAAATCACTCCTCAAAGTTAAAATGTTGCATATAGTATGTACAGTATAATCCGGTTGTTGATGTATACTTTCAAGCGCTTTAAAGCCAAGCTTAAAGGGTTTGTGGAAAGTTGAAGTGTCCCACACTGACAGGTTTACACAGCTTACTGGGAAGAAGTTGGAAAACATCTTGAAAAGTTGCTCGATTATCACATTAAACTGAACAAACTGTGTTTGTGTCTGTTTGTGCGTGTCTGTGGATGGGTGTGTTCTTCTCTCTGACAAAAATAGACACCACTAAAGACAAAATAGAATATTGCTTTACACAGTGGAAAACACCACATAAATCGTTTTCACAATTAGCCAGTTCAATGTTTTAATTAAAAAAACAACTGTAGTCTTTGAAGAAATCAATTTCAACTAAAGAGGGAAAGGATAGAATTCCCCTGCTAGTTTGGCTTCCCTTAACACTGTCAATTCAAAGAGAGAGGCACAAAGATGCTTTGGGGCTTTAGTTTTAAATTCACAGATCGTACTGTGTTGCTTTAAATAGAACATTTGTATCAGTCTGAGGATCGCTTGAGGGAAACAAGTTTGTTGTGACTATGCTACAGTTAGTGTTGCCTCAAGCAAGTAACTTTATTTTTCAGTTAATTAACAGTTGCTATGTAAAATGTAAACATTCCATTTCAACAGCCATTTCAAGCCTATTCCCCATTTTCATTGTTAAAAACATTTGTTTAGAGGCTATAAAATGCACAAATGTGTATAGTTGTTTCTCAGCATCAACAACCAATGTATGTAATTCAATTTCAAAACATCCCTGTAGTTATTGATGTGACTTGACTTTAATGTCTGTTGACAATATCCCCTTATCCTCTCACACACAGTGTACACATGCACCCACTCTGACATCATGTGCCTTAGCATCTGATCCTCGGATGGAGGTCTGGTGAGGAGGAGGAAGACGGCTTGCACCCGATCTTAACCTCAAATCTTATTTTGATCACACAATTTTACCATCGGTGTCTACATCTGAGGTCAGCTATTTGATATCACCTGCAACCGTCTGACATCATGTTTTTTTGTTTTTTCATCCCGGCGTGCTCGCCAACAACGGTGTACAGGAGATGCAGTTACTGCAGTGTAGCCGAAATGTGGTCTTGACTGCACGTATTCGTGTCCCGTGTACGGGGGGAAGCTGAACCCTCTAACACTGACAGCGACTGTATTCTGCCAGATGAAAGTCTCAACTTCAGAGACGAGGATGTGCGGCTTAACTTGAGGGATTTGCGGTCCATCGCCCTGAGTTTGGCTGAGCGTTTAGGCCACACGTACGATCGTACCCCGGGAAATTCTGAGACAACTAATGATGCTGTCATCCTCCAGAATGTTCATCTCTGGGTCAGAGAAATAAATGAGACTATTGTACACTTGAATACCCATGATTTATATGATTCACACACACTCGTACACTTACCGTAGTCACTCGCTCACATGCACACACACACTAACACTTACACATTCAGTTAAGCATCTACACAATACATTTCCAACCATGAATGACGAACATCTAAATGCATGCATACTGTGCAGTACATACTGAATTGCCTTGTATACTTCAGGCATGTGTTTGCGTCATGACAGTCAAACGGTAAATTATTTAATGTGTAGAAGAAGAACACATTTTTACATCCAGTCTGTCCTATTAACTAATAGGAATACAAAATAATCCTTGCAGGGTACAGGACCACAAATATACCGGACTATACTCCTGTCAAGAACCAGGAGTACCTTCCCCTGGTTAAGACTCATGTAACTATGTTTACTACTACCATCTGCTGTTCACTTGTAGAAACTTTATTTTCATTCACATGTAATCTGTTTTTAAAACGTTTATGTTCAAAAAACAATACAGTATATATCTAACATTGAGTCTATCACTAAAGTTTCTAAGTCTTACTTTATGCTACTGATGTTAGGCTTCTGCATTGCCTTTAACTGCCTTTAACTCTTTAATCAGATCTGTATCAAAACGATAGCAGAGTCTGAGGTTGCCATGACACTTTTGAGTGAATGCATTGGCATTGTGCTAAAATGAGTGGAGTTATCACAGAGATAATTAGCTGGTAAAATTCACTGTTGTCAAATGTCATACAATGAAGCAAAAATCTCAGGAAAATTATAGGGGATAAAATACATTCCATTCTCTTCCTTCATGTTCAGCTGCTTACTCCACGATTCTCTGTAATGTATTTTTAATGAATCGCACCTTATTCCATTGAGCGTTTTTTTGTGGAAAAGAGGGTCACACAGGGTTTCCCAGCCAGATCAAGCTCATGTCCCCAGACACATGAATGCTAAATAGATGTACTTTAGGCTTTTAAATGTTTCATACTGTATGGAGACCATGCACAGGTGAAGAGGTTGATAGCGTTCTGTCAACAAATGAAGATCATATATTAAATCAAACCATAATTCAATCTATATGTTGTAAACGGTTTTGTTTTAGAGCATGATATTTTGGATATTTGCTATGCATGCTCATATATAGATTGGATTTACTGTCTGTATCATGGGTATAATCTCAACAACATGTTCATGATTACTCGGACATCATATTATGAAAAAGAGTCTCAAAAAGAGGCACCATGAAAAGATCAGATCAAGAGAGAGGAAGACCTTTAGACTGGCCAACTGCCAGTCGTTTCATGACCACCGTGTGACAATAAGGCACCTTGTCGACGCCCCTCGTCCCCCGCACCTTTACCCCTGCCCTCATCAGAACCCCACAGGGAGCGTTCTGTCTGTCACCGCAAGGGCCACCTCTGATTGGATCACAGATTGATTACGTTCCATTCATGTGATGCAGGGCGGGAGGCTGGGTGCTGCTGGTTGATGGGATATTACAATCAGTGTCGATGCAGACCTGGTGCCTGCCAACGGGCTCACAAAATCAGTCTCTGACGTTTTCAGTGAGACCTGTTGGGTGAACTATTCTACCTCAGTGTGAATCTGTCGTGTAGTCAGTGTGAAAACCTACTCGTCTCACCAGTCATCTACTTCCCAGGATGCATGCGGTCAAGGCTGAAGTGTAATTTAGCATTTTTGAGGCCAAAGAAATATAATTTTTTACAGTGTCAAAAACAAAGACTTTTCCTTTGTAAGTGACTCATTTAAAATCTGTAAACTTGTAAAAAAAAACAATGTTCAGTTCAGAAAATCATCATGTGTCATAATTTGGATTTTCACAACAATAATGTAAAAAAAAAGATTATTTAATTAACAAAAGCCTGGAACCATCTGCTGGAACTATGAAATGCTGGATGTGGTTGACCTTAGATGAGCCATTGGCAGCATATGCTATATGGCATAGGAGGGTTCAGAAAGCCCAAACTGTTCCAATTCCAACACCCTCATCATGAACATCCTGCATTTTCAACATGTAATAATCCTGACTTGATTCTCGAGGATTTACAAACTAAGAACTCCATATGGTCTGATCGCCAAGCTTAGAACAAGAACAACAATAATTCAAACAATATTGCCACGCTAGTCTGTAGCAGATGTGTTTTTTTTCATTCCAGGAAGTAGAATTTTCTTGTGGATGTGGTGGTGGAGCTCTGCTTAGCAGGATCTCAGTGATGTGAGGCTGTGCTTCTGTATCCTACCTCCTCTTCTTCAGTCTGTATTAGTGAGGCAGGCTGAGATGCTGTCGCGTTCACAGGAAACTGTTTCAAGGATTACTGTCGGGCCGTAAAAGAGGCAATTAATCTCTGTCTTCAAAATGTGATACAGTGGAACTTCAAGGCCTTTTAGGAGCTTTGGAGAATGATGAGGCTCTGTTTACTAATTTCCCAAGCAGCGTATGAGTGTACTGTATGTGTGTGTGTGTGTGTGTGTGTGTGTGTGTGTGTGTGTGGTGTGTGTGTGTGTGTGTGTGTGTGTGTGTGTGTGTGTGTGTGTGGTGTGTACAAAATAAAAAAATAATTAAATGAGAATCCTCTAATATTTATGCTTTTATGTATTGAACAATTTGGTGGAAAAATATTTTTAAAATACACAAAACTTCTACTGCGCAAGCAATTACCTATCCATATGATGTAATTGAAGTCAAGACTATTGTGGTCCATTCATTAATTCAATTACAATTTTACATTATGTTTTGTTTTGATGTTGTTGCTGTCACTGTCTTCGCCACACACACACACTCACTCATACACTTTTCCCTTTTCAATTAAATCCTGTTTTGTCTATGGGGCGCAGGGCCATTTTGATTGGGGTGCTGTCTGTTTATATAGGATGTTTGAAGAAAGTGCTGCCCTGTTACTTCCCATCCATCTGCCCTTCACTCCTGTCCTTGTCACCTGTTTGTTGTCAGATTAAAACCACCAGAGTTAATAATGGATTGTGTAAATCACACAGGTCCAGTAGGTTACATCATGTCCTGAGGAAGAGTCTGTGTAGGACGACAGCACTGTGCAATAGTCATGGTTGCAACTGTAGGGGGGTAAAATATGGTCGAAAGAACCAAAACGAATTCCCCTATGGTTTAAAGGAAGATGGGAAACTGAAGTGTATTAGCATGAACCAAATAATGCCAATACAAATATAAATGATAGTTATTTGACTCTATGGGTTAAATCAGAGCAAGAATGGTCAAAGTACGGTCAAAAGGAATACGCATTTAATAACATTGCAAATGAATGAAATCAATTACAAGGCAAACATGTTACAAATGAAGGCTTTAAATCTTACCTACTCTACCGTGATCATTGTAAAATCAGAGAGAAAGCAAGAGTGAGCAAGGAGTAGCACAGTAGGACAAAGGAGAACTGAGGAGAATATCTCAGGAGATGAAGAATCCAACGGACAATGCATTACAATTCCCTTTATACACAAGAACAACCAATCAGACGACATCTTGAATGGGGTGTGAGGGCCATCAAGTTGAGACCGTCCAGCAACTCCAAACTTTAGCATGTGAGAGGTGGGGGCAGGTTTGACACCCAGCCTTACAATCCTTCCTCTTGGACACAAAAGCACAGGCAGAAGCTGCAGTGTTCAATGTGTGATAACCTGCACCCATAAGGACAAAAGAACTTGATTGCAGACAGGTCAGCATTGAGATTCTAATGGCCATGGCTGTTTGCTCAGAGGATCACTTTTGGATCATGGCTATTGCTCAGAGGACCTTTGTATTGGCATGTAGACGTGCCCTTGGTTAGCATATTCCTGCTACTTAAGTTCTTGTCCTGTTACAGCAGAACACAATTGGAGCACAGCACTTGGTTAACAATGAAAATTGTAAAGTTTGGAGTGGCGTTTGGAGTGGTCTGGGGTCTGAGAGAGTCGGATTGGATACAAATGGAAATTAGTAAAACAGTGTCCTAAAACTCAAATGGAAGAAATAGGTGAACAACAGTCCTCCCTTTTGATAGATGAGAAGTACACAATCATCTAACATAGATGTGCAATTAAAACAAAACAGTGTCCTTGGGTCCAAAAAAAAATTAAACAGTAATACAATACAAGTTATACCATCTACATTTACAGGTCCGGAACCATTGTGAGTTTAACTAAAAACCTAGAACATTTACCACCACTCAAACACACAAAGGTACATCCTCCCTCATCCACACAAACCAACATGGAACCCATGGATGGACAAACCATATGCACTGTGCATATAGTACAAGAACAGGAGCAGCAACAACTTAACTGTCCACAACAAATCTTTGAACTACAACAAAGACTAAACACAGGTAATACAGTAGGAATGTAGCAATATCACAATTTGGACCTGAATTAAGTAAATGGAAAAGGTAGAATTGGAAGTCTCAAGTCACAGGTATTGTTGCCAGATGTATCCCCAGCATTTTTTGCTGCATGTAAAATAGAGGAGGCTTGCCCTTCCCCAGATCCCAACATTTTGACTCAGTGTGACCACTTCGTAGACAAGCACGACAAAATCTAACTTTGTTGTTAGCATAAAACAAGCGTGTGGGCGGAATAGGCATACTTTTGCCAAGATCCCAACATCGCATTTCGGTGTGTCCTTGTCTTTTACAGAAGTTACAATGTCTAGTAGGCCTAGTGGGGCTGCTGGGGCTTGGGATTTACCTTTGTCGCCATTTTTATGACAGATATGCGTGGCGGATCAGGGGCACGATAGTTCTTTGTAGAACGCGGCTTGGGAATTTGCTCACCAATTCCACTGTCTGTATCTGAAAACTCAGTAGAACCGCTTTTGTTAGCGGTGGGTTGCCGTGAGGCACAAAAAGGTGTCGCTGCTTTGAGGACAGAGTTGAGAAGACATTTGCCAATTAGATGTACAGTAATCTTCAACATTTGTTTCTTTTCTGCTTTCTTTTTATGGACTCCTACTGTTTGCCAATGTTCAATTATTTCAGCTAGCGTACAATCAGTTTTAAGACCGTTCTTGTCTTTCTTGCTCAATTCAGATAACGTTCGGTTAACGCTAACGGTTTCCCATAGGTTAAGTAAATTGTTAACTTCAGTTGCCCATTCCATTTTTGTTCATTTAATGCAGGAGCTAATATCAGAAACTAGTAATAGGTTTCTACCAACAGAACCAGGCGGAATATAATTAATGTAAGCTACATTTTTAAATGCTTACTCACCGCACCATGGTTTGCAACGCCGGTTTACCAAACTGTAACTGAATTGCTCGAAACATATCACGTAGCCGAGGGTCACCAAACTGTAGGGGGTAAAATATATGGTCGAAAGAACCAAAACGAATTCCCCTATGGTTTAAAGGAAGATGGGAAACTGAACAGTATTAGCATGAACCAAATAATGCCAATACAAATATAAATGATAGTTATTTGACTCTATGGGTTAAATCAGAGCAAGAATGGTCAAAGTACGGTCAAAAGGAATACGCATTTAATAACATTGCAAATGAATGAAATCAATTACAAGGCAAACATGTTACAAATGAAGGCTTTAAATCTTACCTACTCTACCGTGATCATTGTAAAATCAGAGAGAAAGCAAGAGTGAGCAAGGAGTAGCACAGTAGGACAAAGGAGAACTGAGGAGAATATCTCAGGAGATGAAGAATCCAACGGACAATGCATTACAATTCCCTTTATACACAAGAACAACCAATCAGACGACATCTTGAATGGGGTGTGAGGGCCATCAAGTTGAGACCGTCCAGCAACTCCAAACTTTAGCATGTGAGAGGTGGGGGCAGGTTTGACACCCAGCCTTACACTACTGAGGGGTTTCTGGTATCTGATAGGGGTGATAACAGCAGTCCAATTAACAGTCTTACAAAGAGGTCTAATCTCCAATCAGGTAATTAAGATTAAATCAGCATGTCAGTACTTTTTTGACTTTTCCAAGTTAGACGTACTGTGTGCTGTTCATACATGTACACTCATATTACAACTTCTTGTACTACATCTTTCTTTGTCAGTTGCGCTAGGTAGGGTGAATGTTCTACTCGAGTACCCTGGCACTGTACCTGACAAGAACAGGTAGGGAAATGAAAACCAAATGCAGTCGGACATTTCAACCTGCAGCCACGGGAAGCAACGGCCTGATTTAAACCGGCAGAGCAAGCATTCTTACCCTGGGTACTGATCTATGAGTGTCTCTCTCTCTCTCTCTCTCTCTCTGCGGCTGTATTTCTCTTTCTCATTCTGGCTCTCGGTCTCTCACTCTGTCTCTGTCTCTTAGGTATGGCAATCAACATCTATTGAATACAAGTACACACGCAATAATTGCACTCAGACTTTTAAACACCTCTAAAACCCCTTTGTTCTCTTTGCCAGATCATTAATGGTTCTCCTGTAAATCAGAGTTAGAGATTGTGTCATTCCATTCCGGCTGGCTTTGTTTAACTTAGCGAAGAGAAAAATAACAATCCTTCTGGAATCACACATTGCGGTGCCCTTTAACCTTTCCGACACGGGAGTGACAGGTCTCTTCAGTCTCATATGAATAATTATATTCCTATTCTCCTGCACGGGCCCCCAAGAAAAGGCCATTTCTGGAGCGTCACTGACGTCTTTATCTTCTCTTTCCAAACGGGAGGGTCAACCTGGACAGGCGTGTGCCACACATTTTATTCCCCCTCAGACCTAATATGATTAATGAGGATGAGAGCAAGGTAGAGGAAGTGAAACATCAAACGTCATCCAGAGGAGCCTATGTACGTCTCACTTAGACTGTTATATTTTACTTAACGAATGACTCACGACGAGAGTTATTTACATGCAGCACAACGACTATGATTGGTCGATACATGCAGCACAACGACGATGATTGGTCGATACATGCATCACAACGACGATGATTGGTCGATACATGTAGCACAACAACGATGATTGGTCAATTCAACGGTAAACAAATACACGGTTGTTGTTGCGCAGTTGCTACAGTATATCACGTTGTTGATAAGGCAGACTGAGGTATCTATCTGCATATCCTTGACACCTTTCCTTATTTAGACCAAGTAAAAGGTATTTGAGCTAGGGAGAAAACGGCCATCTTTGTTTCTGCTCTTATGTCTTCTCGCCGCACCTTTCCTCTCCACCCGGACAAGAGAGAGGTGCAGCATGCTATGGTCATGGGTTTGAGAGGCAAGGAACATGAGCAGAGTGTACACGCACACGCGTGTCAGTGCATGTTCCTGTTTGTGTTTGCTTCTGTATATGTGCGTGTTGGTGGGTGTGTACTTGGGTCATCCAAATGCTCATGCGAGCATATAAATACATGTGTGTATCCGGTACGTGTGTGGGCACACGTGTGTTCTCGTGTAATGAGAATGTGTGTCTGTGCTTTGTGTGTGTATGTGTGTGTGTTTGTGTGTGTGTTTGTGTGTGTGTGGGTGTGGGTGCGTGTGTGTGCTTTGTGTGTGTGTGGGTGCGTGTGTGTGTGTAGAGGGAGGGAACAGGAGGCAGAGCGCTGCTGGATTAGGGACTGAGGAGTGAAACGTCTGTGGAGAGGAGATGAAGGCAGATCTGAGGGTCCAGGGGAACCGTGTGTGAGGAGCCTGGGCTCCGATAAGACCACAGCGGCCTAATCCCTCCCACCAAGCTTAAAGTCAAAACCCCACACGGAGGAGGAAGGGGGCCTTCATCACTGACCTGACTGGACTACCTGCTCTCTCACCGCCTGTGTCACTCACAGAGGGTGTCTCTCGACCGCTGGCGGTTTTCCAGTCAGACACATGCGATGAAAGGATGTTGCAGACGCAGATTTTAAATTGCGATTTGAAGATTAACGTTAACAGTGCCGTGTCGCTGGGTCGTAACCATGCTTGTTTTTCCGATGTATTTAATGTTTATATGGACGTTGGCGGTTGTCGAGTTGAAACCAAATCTTCAGTTCATACTTTCATCATATGAATATAAAGATACGAGAGGGTACAAATCTTGTCATACTGAAGTATGGAATACAGGTGAGATGTCATATGAAAGTGCCTGACTGCAATACCCAGTGTGAGCAGTAGCCGCACAGCTGGTGTCTGACCTGGTGAGACTAGGCTCAGGGGCGAATCTAGGTTCCCACTTTTGGGGGGGCTAAGCCCCTAGATAAAATCTATAATTTTTCCTGTGACCCAGCTAAATTAGGGGGGTCTGGGTGCATGTTCCCCCAGAAGAAATCTCGGAAACATCCTTTTAAATAGTGTCCTCTAGTGGGTTTTAGGAAGAGAAATTAACTTATTTAGGCTCCAGCCCCCCCAAAATAGGGCTAGATACGCCCATGACTAGGCTCCTTATCCCTCTGACCCTGCCTTGTGCATGTATGCATGTGACCCCACCACTGCAAATGTCCCTGTTTGCTGTTATCTATTAACGGTTCACCCCCCCCACACAGACCCCCCCCCCTCCCGAACACACACACACACGTTCATTACCTCCCCAGATAGTGGCATTGGCAACTTGTCACTTCTATTGATTTCTCTTAAACTGCAATTTACATGGATATTTGTGGGTGTCCTCGGGGCGATCTGTGTCCCCGAGAAGGGACCCTCGCTCCGGAACCCTCAGGCAGCCTCGGAACGCTCGGAACGCTCCCACCTCACAATAGAACCTCAAAGTGACTTTTCCAACTGACATCAGCAAACGTGTCATGTTTCAGCAACTGTATGGCTTTTTTAATGTCATAAGGAAAATGAATTTCAGTTGGAAGGTTAAACCTGATGTTGCTTGTTATGTTTCATTTTTCAGGAAAATGTATCCATACGTGTAAAGCCTTAATAATGGTAAGTTTACCTTTTCATGGTCATTTGCAAACGTCATTTTGAACAGCAGTCTGATTTCAATAATAATTCAGATTTTGTGGGCGTTTAGCTGAATTTAACGTAAAATTCAATTTATAATGACCTATTTTGTATTCGTCTTCTATATCTTAGGAAGAAAAACGGAAATGCGAGGCCAGTTCATTGTGTTGGAGTTAAACAGCAATGTTTTATGTATGATTGTGAATCCATCTGGCATGTGAGGACCTCCAACGCACACCTGACCTTGCGTACAGGACTGGGGAATTCAACATAACCTCAAGGTATTAAAGGCACAAATGCTTTTTGAAACAGTCGACACTGTGCTCGAAACAAAAAATGCCAAAATGTCACATTCTTCAAACTTTCCGGCCACGGTAGCCTGTCAGAAACCCTTTACCTCCTATATTGAAGGTCACCAAGTCTGCTTTAGAACATTGGCCTAAATAGAACTTGGAAAAACAAAAGCCATTACTCTATGTCTAAGTCTTTGCATTGATTTTTTTCATCATAAAGACATGCAGCGTATGAATGTTGAATGAATGTCCAGGTCGCAGTTGTAAATGAGAACTTGTTCTCAACTAGCCTACCTGGCTAAATAAAGGTAAAATAAATAAAAATAAAAAATAAATTCACTTGAAAAATGCAGTGCATCATGCATGTGATACTACATGAAGTTTATAGTAGGGACCCCTTACACACATGCCATAGGTGCATGTCACAGGTGGGCTGACTATCACAACACTTTAGATCCATTATTTTAGAGAATCCATTATATGAGTTAAGAATTGAACATTCTACTTCCCTCCTAACATCATCTCGGGTTATACAGTGGTGACTTGATGTAACCTTCTCTGAGGTATAGAAAGAGTGTGTGTGGTGTGTGTGTGTGTGTGTAAGTGAGAGAGAGAAAGAAAGAAATATATAGCGAGAAACAGACAAAAAGAGAGAGTGGGTGAGAGAGATTTCTTCAAAATCATAATAATAATCCTCTTTCAGAATTCCAATAATCTCTGTGGCACAAGATGTACAAAGACTTTCAGCGGAGAGACCGATAAGAAATGAAACAAAATACATCTCCTTCACACCAGCAGAGAGACCTTTAACTCCTTATTATGCCCCGGTGGGAACCGACAGGATCTCCGGTGATCCTCTGCCCGGTGTGGGCGCTCCGTCTGTGCGAGCGCAAGGGAAGAACGGGTGTAATGGGGTGCAGGTGGGGCGGCTACTGGTGATGTCACAGCCAGAAGACAGCGGTGGTTGGATCTAATTAAAATTTGCAACAGCAAATAGATAGGCTTCCTGCAGGATTGGATTCAAAGTCGTTGGTGCCCAAATTATCGCAGAGCGAGGCTGATTCTAGACGCTCTATACACTCCGCGCGACGGAGGAGGGTATCAGTGTGAGCCTTCATGCTATGCTGAATACAGTGTCTCTGACGAGGGAGGCTCGCAGGAGTTTCAGAGGTAATTGGGCAGACAGAGCTTTAGCAGCGATACACACTCCCCGGTAAGAGTTCGGGAGGGAATAAAGAGAGTCAGAAATACCCACAACGTTACCGAGGACTGTTTTATATCACGAACTGAGAACAAACAACCGCGCAGCAAATCCAAGTTTCTTCACCGTCAGACGAGCGATTGTGATGGCATCAGTACTTGGAAACAACACCCGTGCTTCGGGAACTCCGAGCAGTCAAGTCAAATGCAAGTTTAAAAGGAGAAGGAGGAGAAGATCGAAGAGAAAAGGTAAACTTTTTATCAGTTAATATTTTTTTTAAGAAAAGGATTTGGAGCACAAAGGTCGCGTGCACCTTGGAGGAGTATCGGAGCGCACTGACGTCGAGCTGCATTTAACCTAACCACCCAAACATTTCGGATGGTGACGTTTTTACGAGATAACCTAATGAAATACAAAGCGTTTGTATTTGTATTTATGCCTTAGACAAATAGAAGCGTATTTGCCTGGTTACGTTCCATCGGTCCGGTGACGCATTGTCACCTTCTGCCAGTAAAGTTGAAGTTTTGCTTCATTCAGTGTGTAATGCGTGGACATGCAATGCGTGGGCATCGTTGTTCCTAAAATGTCGTGGAGGTCATAGGCTAGCTGTGTAGACCAACGTATAGTCTGTAAAATATTTTCACCAAAAAATATTCTAAGCGATTATATTTCTCAAAAAGTCGTTTTAGGTGCACATGAATTTGTTAGAAAGGCCCTAACCGTTGCTCGACGCGTGTACATTTGTATTGTAATCGTTTGTATTGTTATCGTGCCAATTGCTATTTTTCTTAGTCTGATTTCGGTGCTATAAAGTGCCTTCAAAGTATTTTACCCTAACGGTACTGTAGTTACGACCCATTATCTGTAGGCTACAGATAATGTGATGTTTTCACTAAGTAGCCTAATAACCATACGTCTCTCAGTCACAAACAAGGTTGATAGTTTAGGCCTATTGGATATGGACTTCCAAACCCTCAACATTTTGTAGACGGCTTAAAGTGGAACTACTTAACTGATTCCTTTTGAACACTTGCAGTCTATTCATTATAGCCTACACTTCATGTGGAAATATATTTTGTATTCCATATTGTACATCTAAAGTTGTTAGACTTTGTTTATGGCATTTTTTCACATAGATTTTAGCATATATTAGTAAATAGTTAACTTAATTTGGTTCAGTTACACACACCATTATTTATCTCAACTGATGAAGAACACAACACATCATTTGCATTTGTAGCCTATACTACCATGTTAATGTCACTCACCTGAGGCCGCTGCCCATTCCTGAGAGGAGTGCAAGGACTGAGACAAAAATCTATTAATCTTAAAGTAGCATTAATTAAATGTTTAAATGTATATGGTTGTTAACAAGTTTATAGAATAACCTTATCACATCTGGCATGATAACGGACTGTAGGCCGTAAGATGTGACGGCTCTCCAAGAGGCGAAATAATGAATGTGTCATCGGCTCTCTAGGTTCAGCGACAACATAGCCTCTGACTGTTGGTGTCATCCGACCTGCTCGCCTTATCGCTCCCTCTGACAGGTACAGGCAGCGACAGGTCCACTGTCTGGACACGCTGATAAACAAACTTTCATTGATCAGGCTATTTTCCCCCCACACGGCCAGTCACTTTCTTTTTTTGTTTGTTATCTGCCATATTTCGAGCCAATATTTAACAGGTTGACAAAATGTCACTCCGTGTGTAGTGTTTTTATATGCGTGTTGGGATTTTTGAGTGGGTCTTTTATTTAATGTGTTAAAGGTTAGGGTTAGTTTGAAGAAATACAGGACAAATCGTAGCATTAACCCTTGAATTAATACTGTTCAAATGAAGTAGGCCTAACTGACCAGATCACTGAAAAAGATGTTCCCTTTCCTGAAGATACTCCAGTTTGATATACCTAAAGGTAAAATCACGCTGGTATTTTTAAAATGAAAATATAAAGTGTTACAAACCTGAAAAAGCATTCCTCATTCGTATGTCACATATCAGATGAAGTATAAATTAAATTTATGTTCTTGTTAAATTATTCTTGTTTGTATTCAATATAATGTACCTTTCTTATTCGACTTAAAGAGGAGGGAATTCTTTTAAATGTTGTGCAATGAGCATCAGTCATGTTGTTGTGGGTTTGAAGTAGGAAACACATTGAGTTTGTCTTGCGTTTTATTCAGTAAGTATGACTGAACAGCCAATGTTCTGGGCCTTTTCACTTTCAAGTCTTAAAAGCAATAGAACACTTAGCAAGGTTTCGCAAACAGTCTGCACATCTCATCAAACTGCAGACAACCGAACACAGCTCCATAACATCTGATTTCTAATAGCCCAAGTAATAGAGACAAGGAAGACGATACATCAAATATAGTGCCAAGGTAAATGTATTTACATAATGGAAATGACAGAATTGGTTCCACGACATTAAGCATTGCATATGAGTAACACACAAGGCGTTCACATTAGCTGACGTTCCCTCACAGTGTGTTTCTAAATGGCTAATTTATCAGCGCTGCTGATTCAGTCTGATAGCACGGGACATTAGGGGCAGGGGCCGATTGCAAATGAACTGTCTCACAGAACTCGCAAACACGGCTCTATAACGGTCCCTATAACAGTCCCCAATGTCTTCACATTCTGCGGCAACATTACAGAGTGCACATAGAACCGAGAGAGGAAGGGAGACAGATATATTCTTTTGCTTTCCTGACATCTGCCATTTGCCATTGTTTCCAAAATTGTGGTCGATAAATTAAAACAAAATCCCTAAGCTTTGGAAATTAAAGTGCACATTTTTTTTGTTTAAGTATCCTGAAAAACAATCATTTTACCCAAGGGTGGTGTAGCCATTGTTAATTACATCAAGCCAGATATGTCAGCAGATTGTTTTAACATTTTTATCCTCGTTCAGATAATGGAGATGAGATTGTAATTCTCTGTGTGTTATTCTAATACATACTCATCATCTTGAGAGCCCAAACAATTATGATTATAGTTCTCTTGGCAAAGAGGTCCCATTCTGGGATTATGTGGACATGGCATTTGGGAATTAATCCCTTGCAAATTCCGGAGATTATTTAGAGATGGGCTGTGTATGAAAACCTATGTGTGTATTCACAGAGTGTAAACAGATGTTCCTCTTGATTTTATTACTTTTTTTAAATTTATTGTTCTTTTCTTGGCATATGACCTCGTGACTGGAGAGTGCTTCTGATCAAAACCCACGAACACATTAAGATTAGTAGATATCAAAAGTGGGCCGATCACTATTATAGAATATTCATTTAATAATCATTTATCTCATTTAACCTAACCGTAACATTCCAGGAACTTTAATGTACTGCACTGTGCTGAATGTGAAAATCATTTGCCATATATTCCAACAGTGCTGCAAAGCATTTATCATGATTTGATCTGATTGCTGTGATCGGGTGTTTGTGTCGGCACAAGGGTAGTTTTCTATTCAAGTTTCATTTGTAGTGCAAATGACCGAAGCTCACATTGTAAACATAACTACGGTATTCATTTCCACGTATATTTTCCATTTGCCCGCCTCTATTCTATAGAAATCCATGAGCCAGTACTCTATCATTAGTGTATGATAACAATTTCTTAGACATAAGAAACAACTGACATTTCCTCCCTCACTGAAAACAATCTTCAGGTCAGGTCTTGTTAGCTTATCATCATATCCCAAAGCTGTTGGGAATTCAAAAACGGCTGACACCAACTGTCACATAATTTATGTAGCAATTACTGTTTACGCTCTCTCCCAGCGAGGGTGTGTGCTGGAGGTCAGGCTGGGCGTGGGGAAGTGGCCGAGGGGAAGCAGGGGCGTCGTGGTCGGGGCAGATGACTGGGTCACTGGCTCTCTGCTCAGCCTCGCCGCGCTACACCGAGGGGCCATCACACAGTCATTAGCCAGACAGACGTGACACTCGGCTGAGGAGGAACCGTCGCTCGTGACACGCGACTGCTAGCTAAACGTTGCTTTTTTGGGGCTGATAAGGGCAGACGTATTCGCGGTACTGTTGACGTAGACGACAGTGTTTAAGCAAGGCGCAGTCGGCTTTGGGTGGGACGAGGGACACAGGGGGGAGGAGGGATTTGAACCTGTGAGGTGGTTAGTGTTCAGTGGAGATTGTAACCATTACGCCAATGCGTCTGCACAGCTGAAACCATATTAACATGATTGGGAAGATCGGGGATTTGGGAGCACAGCAGTGCTGTTGTGTGATTTTGCACCCTGTGCTGTAATGAGGGGGTTGCTTGATAACCAGTGATTGGTGGATATCTATGTTGTTAGACAGTTCAAAGGTCGGTGATCCTTTGATTGACCATAATAATAGTGCTACTGTTGTGATACTGTGTTCAGAAATCCACCTTCATAATACATTTACATTTATTCATTTAGCAGATGCTTTTATCCATAGCGACTTCCAAGAGAGAGCTTTACAAAAGTGCTATAGGTCACTGATCATAACAACGAGATATCCCCAACGTTGCAGGTAGTCAATAATAAACACCTGGGTGTAGGATACCTATTACAGCTTGTATACAGGAGTATCTTGTATAATTACTATGATGCTACTGAAAGTAGGTGTGGAATTTACAGATTATTAATGTTTCCTGTCAAGCATGTTATGATACAACAGGGGGAGTTTGTCTCTGTGTAAGGAATAGTTACTTTGACCTGGATCACTGCAGACATTAATGTGTAGGTGTTAAGTTAAGAATGTAACCTTTTATTCTGTATAAAATGATACTGTGTTTAGCCTTGTGTGTAGAGGATGCCACCTTCAAATGAGCTGTAGGCAATGAGCAGGCTGAGGTAAACAGTAGGACGACACAATGTCAGTGAAGAATGTGTTCGTGGGGTTTGGGATGGATCCGAGTTGAGTTTCAGAGAGATGGAAACGCTACTATTTTTGTCTTCCAACAGTTTCTGTTGTATTTGTTTGTGTTTGTGTTGATAATCGTATTAAGAACTGTGACAAAACACTGCTGGCATTTATGAGGTTAATGAAGGTCATTGCCGCTGGCAACAACAATGTTTTAGTTGGCGCATGCCTTTTGGAATTCACATGCACTTCCTGATTAAGGTTATTCCGGAATTTTCCCTGGTTCAGGACACACCGTCCTACATAGAACATTTAGCCGGAGAAGAAAAGGTTATTAAAATTGAATGGTAACTGTTTTCTCTTGAGAACCACAGATAAAATGACCAAGGAAAGAAATAGCACAACTTCGAAACATTAGCATAATTAGTAATTATCTCTTAATAGCCCCTCTTGGCTTTTGAGGCTCGATGGTTGAATTTTTTGCTCAAAGTTCAGTGAGGAAAAACAAATTTCATGCTGAAATGTCTCAATAACACAGCTGAGCTGTTGAGGTAATCAGCTCACTAAGGTTATGAAGAAAATAAATCTGAAATATTAAAATCAATGGAACAAAGAAGGAACTCTGATTTCAACTGTTGAGATCCGAGTTATCATTACATCTTTTATTTACGCTGTAAATTACTAATAAGTATTTTACCCCCTGCCCCTACCAAATTATGAAGTATCGGTTGATATGACAATGCTACACATTAAATCAATAGTCACTGACAATAAAAATGAAATGTAAAAAATTATTAAATGATTAACCACACAGTAGACAATTGATTTGGATTAGATGCTGATAACAATGTGTAATCCTTCGAGGTCTCTGTGGGGATTTTTCCTGCTGGGTCTATGAGAATATAAATTACGGACAAAATTGTCGTCCGTCTCCACTAGAACGCTGTGATCGAATCAGGTTCTGGGTTTCCACGACCTATAAGTCTTGTAGACAACCAGCTGATTGGAGAGAGTAGTTCTGCAGCTGTCAGTCTTCATATATACAGAGCGGTACCTTGGTACATTAATGTCATCACTTCCTGTCGGAAAGAATCTATTCCTGGGGAGGGATGTGGTCTTGGGGATGGATGTGGTCTTGGGGAGGGATGTGTTCTTGGGGATGGATGTGGTCTTGGGGATGGATGTGGTCCTGGGGAGGGATGTGGTCTTGGGGAGGGATGTGGTCTTGGGGATGGATGTGGTCTTGGGGAGGGATGTGGTCTTGGGGAGGGATGTGGTCTTGGGGAGGGATGTGGTTTTGGGGAGGGATGTGGTCTTGGGGAGGGATGTGGTCCTGGGAAGGGATGTGTTCTTGGGGATGGATGTGTTCTTGGGGAGGGATGTGGTCTTGGAAAGGGATGTGGTCTTGGGGAGGGATGTGGTCCTAGAGAGGGATGTGTTCTTGGGGAGGGATGTGGTCTTGGGGATGGATGTGGTCCTGGGGATGGATGTGGTCCTGGGGAGGGATATGGTCCTGGTGAGGGATGTGGTGAGGGATGTGGTCTTGGGGAGGGATGTGGTCTTGGGGAGGAATGTAGGCCACATGCCACTATGCTTGTTAGCCTTCATAACAGCCTCTATTAAACTGTAGAAATGGAGGTGTCCCTCAGTGGCTTGACATCAAAATACGTGCAAAAGTGGGTTAGGTGAGCTGTGATGTCTGGAGCATAAGCGCTAGTGGGTTAGGTGAGCTGTGATGTCTGGAGCTATGAAGCGCTAGTGTTGATTATTCAGGAATACAGCAGTGTGTAAAGAATGTGTGCTGCCATGGAAGGTGCTTGTGAAGTTTTGTTTTAGGAAGGTTGACGCGCTGAATTGACACATCCACAGTACAGTTTTACTCCTCGTCATCTGTTTTGAACCGTATTGTGACTAGCTTGAAATCCGTCCAAAGTTACAGAATAACACCTCATACATTGTGGTGGCAAAACATTTTGACAGTTTGTGATCCTAATTAGAGCTAACTGTGCCATATTCTGAGTCATGATGTGAAGACTGGAGAGGGTCCAGATCATTTGATGGCAGACAGTATCGTTTTCTGCTTCTCTTCACTTGGAGTCAGAGTTAGCCTCACACAGCTGTCGTTGTACAGTTATTGTCCTTGTTAACACTATTGACGACTGAAACAAGGTGAAAAGGTTAAGGTTAGGGAACCCTAACCCTATCCTTCCACACGGCTCTCTTTGACAACCAGGAAATGCGATGAATAAGCAGTCCTACGTATATACACAACTCATAAGCTCCACAAATATTATGCTGATCTCACGAAATATCTGAAAGCCAAATGCCCTGAATTGTGTGTATTGAAAAAAAAAGTTAATTTCCCTAATTCATCTTTTCATACCGAAGGCCTCGCACATCATGCACTCACGTCATCATGGCATACCTATACTCCACTACGCTGACATTGCAAAGTTAACAGCGATACGCTGTTTCATTTGGAATAATACCAGGAAATTGGATGAAACGGCTTACTCTTCCTTCTTCTTCTACTATCGGAGAAGCGGGCCTATTTTAGATAAAGTTAATGAAGGACTTTAGCAGCAGCAATAGGCAAGTCTTATTGCCGCGGGGCCCAGTTACAGCATTTATTTCCATTAACAAGATGGTGCACTTCAGCGGGTCCTCTCAGGGGGGGGGACGGGGGACAGGGGACGGACTCTCTCGAGGTCAGAGTGTGCAGTAGCCTTTAAAACCTTTAATTTCACATGGACGTCTCATTCAGATTTAAGGGCGTCTTCAAGAGGGACCTAGCGCTTCCTCTTGATGTTGCGTTGAGGGTGGCTACGTGCTCAGGTCTCCACAGCCCAGCACAAACTGCCACTAAGACGTCCTCCTCCGATACACGTGCCGGGGACCTTGACAACAGTATTGGATCCTGCTCGCCACGTCTGTGATAAAATCTGGTCTTTTTAACGTTTTACGTGACAGCCAGTAGCACCACTGAATAGCATATTAGCTCCTGCTGCGGTTTGTATCACGGCCTTAGAACGTAAAACATGATGACACGACGAGTATTAACAGTGTTTGTGCAGTGTGTGTTTCTCCAACTCCCCGGCCTCGTAAAGTAATAATCTTTTCATCCTGGCAAAGAGTCATCTTTACCCTCCTCCATTCAGTCATACGTAAATGCGTATGCGAGTGTGGTAATTCTGGAGGTGTTAAATGGACAAGCGGAGCACATTAGATCAGAGTGCGCCTCCGCTGAAGCTGTGTTATGGGAGATTAGGCCATTGATAATGACGAGAGCCACGGCAGGCATATGAGGTTCTTCACGGCTTCATTATTCCTCTCACACACAGCATTAAATAACAGTTTTCCCACTCTGTGCCCTACAGTAAATCCTCTCTCATCCATCGATTCCGGCGTCCTTTAGGGCCTCCGTGCGCATAGCCCGAGCTTATCTGGCAAATCCTTTAAAAGGTGTTTAAAAAAAAATCTTTGCCTGCATTAGCTTTGTCTGATGTGATTTCTATCTGAAGCGCTGCCACCGAGCTTTCAGCATCCCAGTGTTCTTTTAAATCATTGGATATAGGACTTTTTATGCATCTTTCAAGCTGTTGCCACGGTTGGTCATAATATCGGTCAAAATATTCATTTTCTCTATTTTCCTAACTCCATTTCCACTTTTGATTTGAACAGCTTGAACTAGAGACTGGATATGTTTGCATTGCAATCATATCCTGCTCCAATTACCCATCCATTGCCTTCGAAAGCTCAGAGTGTATTTGGGTTGCCCCGATAAAGCCTGAGTATATATTGAGATTGATTCAGTTGAATTGAGATTGATTCAGTTGAATCGTTTGCAGAGCACAGAGCTTTTGGCGACGGCCAGGATGGCTTTGGCATGAACTGGAAAAAATCAACCCTGCCCCTTTTTCTTTTAAACCAAGACAATCCCACCCAGGCAGCCGTTTTGAGGCTGCGGTGGCTGGTGAAGGTTGAAGGGTAGACTGGACCTGGGGCTACAAGCTGTGCCAAGCTTAAAGCACACACACACACACACTCGGTCTCTCTGGGAAGATATACACACCCACTTACACCGGTTCTTAAATTAGACACAGACTATGTTCAGGTAAAATCTCACATGGTTGTGACACCGTCCCTTCTTGTGGAGTGTTATATCGAGTTGACACATACCCGCAGCACCGAAACTTTTTTTCTAGCATGTGCACGGAACTCTGCATCGATTGTCTGATAATGTGAGACACAGATGACAGATGTCGCACCTCATACTCACTTGGGTGAGTGTGACTAGACAACTGGGCCGTGGGAGAAGTTTGAACACATTTAAACGGACAGTTTAGTCTTTATACAGTATCAGGAATAATTAGGCTGAGTTGTTACTGTCCTGGTGTGATATGAAAATGGTGCTGATGCAGCAACTGGCAGGTTATGACCACGAGGACGATGATGATGATGAGGAGGGGGGTGATGATGATGAAGGTGATGATGATGAGGAGGGTGATGATGATGATGATGATGATGATGATGAGGAGGGGGGTGTGATGATGATGATGATGAGGATGATGATGAGGAGGGTGATGATGAAGAGGAGGGTGATGATGATGATGAAGGTCATGATGATGAGGAGGGGGGTGATGATGATGATGAGGGTGATGATGATGAGGAGGGTGATGATGAAAGTGACGACAATGACGAGGAACATGACAACGATCATATCATATATGTGAAACAGTATGATAATGTCTAATCTGACTAATCAGATCTGATCTCCGGGTCAGATAAAGCTCTAATTACTCTTGCTCTTACTGCCAGTACAGCCTGCTGAAGCTCAGGACTGCAGAACCTCTGAAGGCAGATTGGAAACTTTCAGTTGAATACCACCATTCTCTCTCTTTTCATTTAAAAAGAAAGGATAGAGTGGTTGCTGGGTTTAATGGTCCTGACGATAGTGCAGATAATCCCTCTCCTCTTCCCGCTGACTGGAGAAAGCCACGGCCATTGTTCTCTTGTGTTCCTATTAATGTGATGGAGGTTCATTTTAATTTGAATGGACCATCAGTAGGATTAGAGAGAGAGACGCTAGCACACACACACACACACACTCACACACACACACCCACACACACACGGATAAACGCACACACGCCATTGGGATCTACAGACACGCACACACACACCCACACACACACACCCACACACCCACACACACCCGGATAAACGCACACACGCCATTGGGATCTACAGACACGCGCACACACACACACACACCCGGATAAACGCACACACACACCCACGCAAGCACACGTGCAGCACAGTCATGATTTTGGCACACGCATGTATAATACACCCTCATTAACACGCAGGCAAACCTAACAGGTCAGCTTCTGGTAGCTGTCGACTGCAGGCTCTTATCTGGCTGTTACCTGTTCCGGAAGGTTCCGTCCTTACTGTCACTGCCGCAGGAGCTTAAAACCGCCATGTTGCAAGACAAAGAAACCTTCAAATAATACAGCCGGTGACATGAGGAACACTCTGTATATCTGTGGGCCTGGAGGTGCTATTAGACGAGGGACTATCTAAGCTGCCAGACTGCAGGAAAAATAGGCTTTAAATATGGCAAATCACACTGAGTTCCTTTAATATAACAACAGGGTGAAGTGGGGTTGTAAAATATGGCTTTGAGATACACCTCAACGTTTGAAAAGAACACTTTTCTTTTCATGCTTTGCACTTTCTTGAAATGACTCAACTTTGAATTTTCGTGTCCATCAATACTCATCCGTCCTCTTTATACTTGCGTGATCTATGTCAAGTCTACTTGACCTGAGAAGCTACAATTTAGAAGATCTTAGCGCTCGCTGCTATGGGATCTGCTTTGGACCGGTATTTCTTCCTATGATCTAAAAAACCTGCTCTGTCGAAGGGTGATATGGATATTCTCTTTCTTTCTTATTTTCTTTCCGTGTTTGTGTATGAGAGAGAGAGGCAGAGAGAGAGACAGAGAGAGAGAGTGGGAGACAGAGAGAGAGACATAGAGAGAGACAGAGAGAGAGAGAGGGAGAGAGGGAGACAGACATAGAGAGAGACAGAGAGAGAGAGAGGGAGAGAGGGAGACAGACAGAGAGAGAGAGGGAGACAGAGAGAGAGAGAGAGGGAGAGAGAGAGGGAGACAGACAGAGAGAGGGAAACAGACAAGAGGGAGAGACAGAGAGAGAGACAGAGAGAGAGACAGAGAGAGAGAGAGAGGGAGAGAGGGAGACAGAGAGAGAGACAGAGAGAGAGAGACAGAGAGAGAGACAGAGAGAGAGAGAGAGAGAGGGAGACAGAGGGAGACAGAGAGAGAGACAGAGAGAGAGACAGAGGGAGAGACAGAGAGACAGACAGAGAGAGAGACAGAGAGAGAGAGACAGAGAAGAGGGAGAGAGAGGGAGACAGACAGAGAGAGGGAGACAGAGAGGGAGAAAGAGGGAGACAGAGAGGGAAGGAGAGAGGGAGACAGAGAGGGAGAGGAAGGAGGGGGTGTTATTGTGTGTCTGACCCCAGGGTGAGCCAAACATGAGAAGAGGAAGCAGGATTATAATCAGGTTCATCTCAACCAGGCTGAGAGATCTGCTGGTGCCACATGAGGTCACGGTTTATCATGAGGTCATGGTTTATCATGAGGTCACGGTTTATCATGAGGTCATGGTTTATCATCCTCCAGAGGCTCACTGTTCATACTCTGGTCAAAGGCTGATTTATATTCTGTATCTCCGTATGTGTTCGTCTAAACAGTCTCTTGCTTGGATGTGTATGAAGAACATTCTAGAGCTGATGGAAAGATTCCCTCCAAATCAAAGGTGCAAAAAATAACACCTGATTTCAACTGTAACTTCTTAACCTGCATTTAAACTGTCACTGCAACGTCAATTAATCTCACATTGGAAATGATTTCTGTAAAGAGCTTTGTCAAGACCCTGCCCCCTGCAGTTTGAGTAAGAGCAATATTATGAAAGCAGTCAGGGGCCATATGGATCGGCCTATTATTAAAAGAGGAAAATGCAATATCATTACCCTGGACTTTAGAGCCAAGGAGCTTTCAGTGAATGAATGGATTTATTGTCTCTTCTTTCTACTCATTAGAGGCGCTGTAATGAAGACTCTGGTTCACTTCCAGCAAGAATTTCACTCTTTGATTGAAGACATTCTGTGCTCGTAAGCACCTTGTCTCGTAGTCTCCTATCCTGTCTGTTCCGATTCCTCCTTAGTCCCCCTAGTCTCGCTTCTCGATTGGTCAGGAGAAGATGGCGCTTTGATCCTTTATTGGCCAGATCAAATGCCCTTGGCAACACAGTGAGATGCCCATTATCGTTTACTAAGCAGGTGCAGCCTGTAATGCTATTGGTCCTTGATCACAATGCAGATCTGTGGCACGCGCAGCAATCCATTTTTCAATTTGGTCCCCCGCCTGAGATAAATTAACAGATGTCGATTGAATTTCCTCCTCCAACAGTCACAAGGCTTGTTTACACCTGACAGCCAAGACATAATGGCTGAGTGGTTATCTGACGCTTACACACGTTATAATTAGCCATATTTTAATTAGATTGACAATCGTCGGGAGATTCGCTAAGCTAAGCTAATTTGACATGTCTTACTTGTTCTTTTCTCTTTGTCAACCTCCGCTTGAGTGATTTTCTTTCGGATGGTAGGAAAGTGTTTCCGTTAAATCAATGCAGAGCAATGACCTGGGCCAGGGAATATCCAACACTAATAGCTGTAAAGACAGCCATAAACACGCACATACAAACATGAACTTTTGTGTTTCCAATCCTACGACCCACCACGTTTGTTTCTGTCGCCTCTCCGATTGTATCAACAAACACCTAAAGATCTCGTCGCTTGTCATCCCTTTTAGTTTCTCACACGGTCTTTGACCAGATCACAACGTCCCCCGCAGCATCCTTACAGGGTCCCATTCACCAGCTGCTTATTCAGCTATAAATACACCAAATATAAACCTAGTCTAGCCTGGCACCATCACACTCTAATGAAGAGGAGTCAAGTTGTGTTCGGCAGCTATGCCCTCACATGCATGCTGTCACTAGCAATTTAATTGAACTTCCCAAAATGGGACCCGTTGTTTTAAATGCCTCCACCGCCCCCTTTCTCTCCCCTCCTCACAATGTCATTATGCACTAATATGCCATCCTTGTTGTCATCGCTGTCGTCGTGGATAATGATGCCGTTATGTTCTTTCCCTAACCTCATGAGCTCATGTTGCTTTTCTCCGCGGCCGTGGAGGAGCCACGGGGTGGAGGGGTGGAGGAAGGGAGGGGGAGAAGCCCCTGGGGGAGCAGAGGGAGGACTGGGGAGGAGCAGTAGGGTGAGGAGGAGGGCAGGGGCTGGGCGTGAGGGTGGTGTGTGAGGCGGGTACAGAGGGAGAGGAGCCACGGGTGGAGGGGTGGAGGAAGGGAGGGGGAGAGGGCCCTGGGGGAGCAGAGAGGGAGGACTGTGGAGGAGGAGTAGGGTGAGGAGGAGGGCAGGGGCTGGGCGTGAGGGTGGTGTGTGAGGCGGGTACAGAGGGAGGGACATGGCCGTGTTTGGGTCTGTGGGGAGGCGGAGGAAAGTGGAATGGGGGGTTGGGTCACCATCTGTGACGGAGGTAGGATTAGATGATGGATGGGAAGTGGTTCCTGGGGTGGGCAGGATGTTTCGGTAGGTCTGTGTGCGTGCTGTGGGCAGGTAGAGCCTTGTGACAAAGGCGTCCTTAACCCAGAAGTCACTGTGGGTCCAGTCCCAGCAATCCCCTCAGGAGAGACCTGCACATTTTCCGGCACGAAGGCAGCTGTGGAGAAGGCATAGATGCAACAGCGGAGGGGGGGAGGGGGACGACGACTACAGAAAGAGGGGTTAAGCACCACAGTGATGGGCTGTCCCAGTTTAGAGAACGACAGAATGATGGATGAAGAGAGGAGAGGAATAGAGACGGAGGGGGGTGGTGGGGAAAGGGAGGTGGAGATGGCAGGTGACAGCATGCCACGCTGGAGCTACATTACGTTTATTGAGCGTGGGAGTCCGGAAGGTCAAGGCGCTGGTTTTTCGAAGTCGGTTTTTCTGTTGCCGTCGGCTCCGTGGCGTGGCTGCCCCGTAGCGGCTCTCTCTGAGCTGCGGCAGAATACCTGCGGACCTGAATGGAGGATGTGTTTCTGAAAGACAAACGGCACAGAGAGAGGCGAGGGAGTGACACAGCCAGTCTGAAGAGGAGCTCCGTGGCTCTCGAGGCCCGCTGAGTGCAATTACACAGAACAATGAAGACTGTACAGCGACAGGAGACGATGCTAAACATGGCGCTTATTTGACAGGGGAGGCAGGGTGACAGACCGTCAGAGAGGGAGAGAGGAGAGGGAGATGTGGAGAGGGAGATGGAGGGTCTATTGCATGCTGTCGCTAGTTCGTCTTTACGCTCCATTCTTTCGCTCTGATCTTCGCTTATCTCTCTTTCTCTCTCTCTCTCTTCTTCTCATGATCCTCCTTTCTTGCCTCTCTTCGTCTCTTCACTTCGGACTAGAATAAGAGGTAGTGAGGCTCTATTAGTCCTTTTGTTCTCCCTCTGTCGGCACGCTAGTCAGCGTCGCAGGCGGGAGGCAAAGGATGATGGGATTAAGTTTGGCTCGTTTTGAGGCCAATGCCGGTTCCGGAGCGCCGGAGGATGAGAGGGAGGGGATGTGCGAGAGCTGCGAGTGTCAGTGATTATTAGAGGGTTGCGAGGCTAGGGGAGGCGCGGGGAGAACAGGCTAAAGCGTGGATGTGCCATCTCTCAGCTTGAGCATGACAAGTACACCGCCTGATCTGCCTGGTGGCTGGTGAGGACTCTGCCTCCAAATTAGGCTCTACACTTTCTGCTTTCTGTTGTTTTGTTGCTGAGGGCACTGCCGATGTACAAGAGATGGTTTGAGGGCCAGGGCCACGTTCAGGAGAACTTCTTGCCTAACCCTAACCCATGTCTGGGCTTTAGCTCAGTGGGCTATGCTAAGTTTTCATTGGGGAACAGTCAGGTTTGAGCCTTGGCTTGGGAACAATCTTTTGTGTAGGACCCAAAATACGAGTGTATGAAGATCACTTTACCGATAGGTTCTGACAAAGAAACGCATGAATGTTATTAATCTATATTTGATCGAGTTAACAAGCCTTTTAAAGAGGGTTATTTCTTTCTGCCCCTTTATATAATCACTAAGGCAAAGTCAGAAGCATATGTCGCATCTTTAATTCAGCCACCACGGTTTGAAGTTGTGTAGCATGTCATGCGCTAGCAGCTCAAAACAGAATTCCCTCGACCCTGACAGACAAAATCAAACGTAAAATGGAGCATCAGAGCAAGGAGCCGACGAACGGAACAGATGTTCGCAGGAATGTTGACTTTTTGTGTCTGGCCCCTTATCTCTCTGACGTGCTGTCATCCGCGGTAAGTTGACGTGACTGAACTGGAGAAAAGAGAAGACACGCATACAAATACACAGACAACGGGTGGACATAAAGCAGACAGAAGAACGGACAAAACAAACACACAAAGAGACTGTATGATCTGTCGTGTGTTTGTGTAGGGCTAAGTGGTAGAGGAGTTGGCAGGGTTGTAGATGGCAGAAAGTAGGACAGCCACACATCGCTGTAGTCGCGTCAGGGGACACCCCCCCACCCCTCACCTCCCCAATTGGTTGTTCCTGTATTATCATTGTCAGAGACAGAGAAAGACAGAAACGAGAGAGAGAGAGAGAGAGAGAGAAGAGAGAGAGAGAGAGAGAGATATATATATATATATATAGAGAGAGAGAGATCCTGTGTGTTCCTGTGGCCTGATGGGGGACGGAGCGGGGACAGGAGACGACAGGGGGGACAGAAAGGACGACAGGGGGGGACAGGAGGACGACAGGGACTCTGTGTTTGTCATTGAGGGCAGGTAAACATCAGCCTTCCCATTGAAGCGCTTCGGCCGCGGCGAACGGAGGCAGAGCGCCGGCTGTCTCAGAGGTTTCAATTGCACGCTGACCCTGATGCCTGTGGTCTGTCAATCAACACATGGGGAAAGAGGAAAAACACCATTTCCCACGATCCCCTGCTGGAGGTGCGAGGGACCTGATCTGTTGTGATCAGCCTGACTGCTCTCAGTCTCTCTCCGCGTCGAAGAGACCGCTTCAGCTGAAGCTTCAAAGAACCGTCCGGGGAGAATTTATCACCACACATAATGAAGCCCTATAGGGTAATAGGGTGATAATTCAAGTGTTGGTTTTAGAGGCGTGCATCTGCCGGGTTTGTTTGAGGACGGCCTGCCACACTGAGTTAGATAACGTCTGCTCCTTCTGTTGCTCAGGAAACGGTCCCCCCCTTTCTTAGCGCCGCGTCCCAACGTTTCCCACAAAGATAAACGATCCTGTGCATTTACATTTAGTCATTTAGCAGACGCTCTTATCCAGAGCGTCTTACAGTAAGTACAGGGACATTCCCCCCTGAGGCAAGTAGGGTGAAGTGCCTTCCCAAGGACACAACGTCCATTTGGGCACGGCCGGGAATCGAACTGGTGACCTTCAGATTACTAACCCGATTCCCTAACCTCTCAGCCACCTGACGAGTGCTGTGAGAGCCGGTATATCACGGCCTCCCCGAGAAGAGGAGACGGAGGCTGCTGTCTCCCAGACGCACACGGAGAGCAGAGCCTCCACGGTACTGTCACGCCAAAAACTGTCCTGGTGCCAAAAACTGTCCTAGCTGACGTCACATGCCGTTCCGATGCAGGACGCGTCCGTCGCTATTCCGACTTTAACTTCCTGAGATGGCTACTCGTGCTCGGGGACACATCCTGGTTGCTAGGTAGGAAGTTTCGTATTTAGGCCTATTTAAACCCAATTTAGCCTACTCTACGATTGGAAGTTTTCCCCTCGTATCCCGCGAGCACTCGTAGCTATCTCAGGAATTTAAGGTCGGCATAGCGACGGACTTGCATCGGAACGGCATTGTGACGTCAGCTCGGACAGTTTTGGCGTGACAGTACGTGGAAGGCTCTCCGTGTGCGTCTGGGAGACAGCCAGCCTCCGTCTCCTCTTGCGGCGAGCCGTGATATACCGGCTCTCACAGCACTCGTCAGGTGGCCGTGACGGTACCGCTTGTGTCCGGTGAGTGGAGAGTGTATGTGTGGCTCGGGGAGAGCTGCCTCTGAGAGGGGCTCTGTGTCTGGGGCGAAGCTGCAGAGGGTCTCGGCTGAGTGATGGCAGGTCTGAATCACATCGACGATATGCCTGGATATATGGGACGGCTGAGTGATGACAGATAAACTGGACCCGGGAGAAAAAGAGGAGAGGTGTGGTAGAGTGGAGAGATGGAGTGAGGGAGATACATGCGTGAGAGTGTGAGTACTGGGAGATAGATGTAGGACGTGCTCGCTCTGTGCTTTCGTCTGAGAGTCTCTGCTTTCGTTCTCGCGTGCGCGCTCGCGTGCTCGCTCGTCGCGAGCTCGGGTGGCGCGGGAGGAGCGGCATGGTGGTAGGAGTGCGCGGCGCTCCGTCCGCCTGAGCCACTCTAGATTCTCATCCTTCTGGGCGTATTTCATTCTAAATTATCGCCCTCCTCAAGAGTCCGAGCCCCAGGCAGTGAGGGGCAGGAGCAGCCTCTCACAGGAGATAAAACATCCCTGTGTGGAGGAGAAAGAGTCAGAGTCGAGAAAACAGATACAGAAGAGGTTTCCCCCGCCCCCCCGCCACCCCCTCCACTTCAAAGTGTTTGCTAAACAGCATGGGAACGAAACCGTAATTTCGAACGCAGCTTATTTCGCAGCGGCGTTTATTTAAGGCCCAGAACAGGCCCTGATGGAGTCATCAGCCTGCACTCATTGCCTAATGGTTTAATTGGGTCCATCTGGAGGAGGCTGGGAGAGGGGAGGGGGGGGTGAGGGAGGGTTTGCCTTACTCTCCAGTCGCCAGGGACACTCATTAGTCTTCTCACACCCAGTGTCTGGTGTGCCCATGCCAGGGAAAACCGCAGGGCAGAATTCTGGCTGAGGGCCCACATCCCCACCAACCTTCCCTGGGCTCAACGCTTTTGATTTCGGGTGGACACGGTGCATGCTGTGTGTTGCTGGGGGAGGGTCTGTGTTGCTGGGGGAGGGGCGTGTTGCTGGGGGAGGGGCGTGTTGCTGGGGGAGGGTTAGGGGACCTGTGAAAATCACCTTCATCTGGTGACAGATATATACTTTTAGTAAGAGATGAGGGGTTTTTAATTCAAGGTTTATGTTTGTCTCAATTATTTTTATATTTCGTGGCCAAACGTTGCAACATAGATGGAAGCATCCATGACACACTTGCCACAGTGCAGTACGGTCATGTTTCTTTATCATACAAGTAGTTGGTGTACAGTAGCTATTGTTACTGGGAGACTGAGCTATATTCCCCTGCCTGTAGTTTTGACATTGAGTTACTTAATGAGGAATTGGGTCAGAAAATGAGTGTCAGTGTCTAGAGTATTGTGTGTGTGTGTGTCTGTGTGTGTGTGTGAGGTGTGTGTGAGAGAGAGACACACAAAGATACATCTGTGTCAGTACCCATATGCTTGTGTCTTTAATGTGCACTCTCATAGAAGGCTCCAATAAAATGATGTAAAAAAGTCAGACATGCTAGAATGTTCTATTTGTGTGCAATGTATATATCCAGCCAGTGCATCTATGCACAAATGCAAATACAGAACATATAGGCTAAGTGCTTGCTAAATAGATTTCTCCGAAATTGTAGAAATGTATTTAGAATGGGCCAGACAAACATGACCCACTTTTCCCCACCAACCAGACAATCGCTGGCCACTTCACAGGCTGAGATAATTTGCAGGTGCGTTTACATAAGCACACAAGGATCGTTTTGTCTGAAAGCTAGAGAATGATGTCTATGGGGCTTTTCTTTTCAGTTCATACTCAGTTCTATCATCCATAACAAAAAACATCAACCATTTCACCAGCTGGTCTTTGGGTCAAAACAGCAATCTGACAAAATGGGTCATTTGATGTGCCATTTTTGTGTTGTGCGGTATCATACCAGCCATAAAATAAAATACAAAGATCTCTTTGATTTGATTGCTTCTCGATTCAGTATGTGACTAGTAGACATTGTGGTGAGACTGAGGTGTCTTCCACTTCAACTCACAGCGCCATAGTGTGTCATGGTCCATTGTCATAGTGACAGACGAACAGTATGTTCTTTTATGGCGTTGACACAGATAGGTAACGGCAGTATACTAGCCTGAGCAGATTAGAGTTTGTGAAATAGAGGACACTTCGTTGCGGCGGGGGTGGTGGTGGTGGTGGCAGTGTTGCCAGATTGGAAATGGCAAAGTATCTTACCAAAGGCTGAAAATGATCGTATTTGGAAGATAATTAGCATCTGGCAACACTGAGAAAGCGGTCGACCAATGACAGTGGTCTCTACAGTCAGAGCTCGCGCAAGAAGGTGGAACGTAAGCAACACTCTCCTCAGACCTCGAATCGCGAGAGCGCTGACAGCGCACCGGCAGTATCTCACTGTAGCCTAGCAGTTTTTTTTTGTCAGTGTTTACAAATAATGAAGGTAGCTAGTGTTGTAGCCCGAGAGGAGCCGTTTCGCTAACGCTCGACAATAAGTCGTCCGGAGTCTCTCGTCAGCTGCTTTCACCTGTATCGCAGGCAGCCTCTTACCCGTCACGATCAAAGCTCTAACACACCTCTGAACTCAGGCAAAGCTTTGAAAACGCACTTCCGTTCGCCCTCACTTCGTAGACAGCTGACAGGTTTTTTGTTTTCGTTTTTTGAGGAAAAACTCAATCGTAAAGTGCTGCCAAAAATATTTGTATTGGTCTGTCCCTCAGTAAGGAAGACGGCTGTATCCTTGACTACAGTGTCAGTCATGGGGGGGTTAACAGGGGGGAAAAAAAGACATTTAAATTTTCTACCACAGGACAAACTGCCTGCCAAACTGGAAGTCTGCTCGTCTCAGTGACCCGAGGAAAGGTATTCGGAGAGTGATAAGGGAGAGAACGGAAGGGGAAGGAGTGAGGGTAGACGAGAGGGAGGCCGGGAAGATGGCAGCCATGGGGAATGGTATCAGCCTCAATTATAACAGGCAGCCAAGCGTCTCTGCACGAGATGAGCTGAGGCATGGCCCCAGTGGGAGACGCTGCCACTGATAGCTGATAATCCCTGGGTGTCCGGACACCGATGGAGCTGTAGAGGAGTCAGGTGTGTGTGTGTGTGTGTGGGTGTGTGTGTGTGTGTGTGTGTGTTTGTGTGTGTGTGTGTTGAAGCTCTCCTCCCACCTTAAGAACTGTCAACCACTCCTGTGTTTTATACCAAGAAAACAGGGCGTGAAGACTAAAATGGCGTCCGGTGTAAGCGAGCGGCGTATTTATATCGAGTCCGCCAACCACGTGATCGTGACGATCAGCTGGCGTCACGGTCACCATGGTGTCAGCTGGCCTCACGGTGAACACGGACAGAGAGGGAGCCTTGTCGTCGAGCCTGCCCAAGTCACATCAGCGGCAGTCAGGAGGCGTGGAGCTCAGACTTGCTTAGGTTAGGAGGACCCAGATCTCTGCTGCACGTCTACTCTCCTCAGCGGGGTCACGGCAGGTCCGAATGGACGGACCAGGGTTGTCATGGCCACCACGGATTAGTATATATCGAAAAAGAAAAAATCCTTTCACCGGGGCACACATCCCACATCCTCTCCCTCTCCCCCGCCTACAGTATGTGTCCCCTGCTTGGCTAGCTGTAGCAGGGACTGGGGGCCCAGTGTAAGCACTCGGTCGTCAGGTCTTCCTCCGTGTGTGGAGTCCCAGGGCTGAGAGCCATCAGTACAACAGATGCGCCCTGATTAGAGCTCAGCACAGCAATGACAGAACTGCATTAGGGTGATGTATGTGTTGTTAGCCGGAGAGCAGCTAATTCCAAATTTAACACCTGATTCGAGCAACGTAGTCACACCTGAGTGCATGCCAAGATTTACTACCCTTGTCAGAGCATTGATGGGTTTTATAAGTAATTTTTCAGAGTTTTTAGATTAATTCTTTTGCCGTGTGATAATGAATTATGTTTCTGGGTCAGGATTCGGCTTAAAAGCTAAATTACAGTCATTTGTGGTAGACTGTGCTGGCGCCTGTGTGTTACAGGGAAAGCCTTCCCCAGTGAGGTTAGGTAGGAACCACAGTATGATGGGAACATTTATCTTCATTTCAGAGATCCAGAGGAGGGCTCAGCAGCTTCCACTAATGACATCTCACATTGAACTCCTTTTTTCTTTTTGAATGAATGAATGAACAAATTCAAAACAGATTTTCCGCTATTTCTGCTTTACAACCCGTTGAACACATTTCACTGCTTATTGGTATACGACGTGATAATGTAAAATATGTTTTCGTTAGACATTTGTGAGCTGAGAGGAGTCTAAGGATAATAAGTGTTCACTACACCCCCCACACCCCCCCACACACACACACTGACACAAACACACACACACACACACACACCACACACACACCTCATGCTGGAGCTGATAACAGGTTGTGGTGTTCTTGAACAGGTGTGTTGCTTGGTCCATATGCCTCTTGTTTTCACAGGCCTGTTATGTGTCCTGATTCTAAATGAATCAGGCGTGGGAGTGTCAATGCAGCAGCATGTGTGTGTGTGATGGTGAATAATAGGTCTCTAAGTGACTTGACTCTCGTGTGTACAGTCATGCGCTCGCGCTCGCGTGTGTGTGTTTGTGTGCGTGTGTGTGTGCAGTCAGAGGTAGTTCTCCAGGTCAGCTGGGTCCTGTGTAATCATGGCTGTGTCACCCTTCTGTCTGCCTGCTCATCACAGCACAAGGATACCTGCTTCTGACATTGACCCCCTACCCTCCTCCCTCTCCCCCTCTCCCCCCTCCCGCCTCCCTTCCCCTCTCCCTCCTCCCTCCCTCTCTCCTCCCCCTCTCCCTCTCCCTCACCGTCCCCTCTCTCCTCCCCCTCTCCTCCCCCTCTCCCTCCCTCCCGCTCTCCCCCTCCCTCCCCTCCTCCCTCCTCTCTCCCTCGCTCCTCCCTCCTTCCCTCCCCCTCTCCTCCCCCTCCGTCCCCTCTCCTCTCCGTCCCTCCCTCCCCCTCTCCTCTCTCCCTCCCTCCCTCCCTTCCCCCCTCTCCCCTCCCTCCCCCTCCCTCCCTCTCCCTCCCCTCCTCCGCCTCCTCCCTCCCCTCCCCCCTCCTCCTCCTCTCCCTCCCTCTCTCCTCCTCCTCTCTCTCTCCCTCCCACGCTGACTAGTCTCCTGCAGGGTGTCACTGTAGGCCGCGGTCGACCTGCTCTGTATGTTTGAATTAAATCAGGCGGCGCAGCGTCACGTTGCTCTCACCCAACACACACACCTGTCTCACCACACACACTCACCTGTCTCACCACACACTCACCTGTCTCACCACACACTCACCTGTCTCACCCACCACACACACACCTGTCTCACCACACACACTCACCTGTCTCACCACACAGAATCACCTGTCTCCCCACACACACAAACCTGTCTCACCACACAAAATCACCTGTCTCACCACACACACTCACCTGTCTCACCACACACCTGTCTCACCACACAGAATCACCTGTCTCCCCACACACACAAACCTGTCTCACCACACCACACTCACCTGTCTCACCACACACACTCACCTGTCTCACCACACACACTCACCTGTCTCACCACACACACTCACCTGTCTCACCCACACACACAAACCTGTCTCACCACACACACTCACCTGTCTCACCACACACACACACCTGTCTCACCACACACACTCACCTGTCTCACCACACACACACACCTGTCTCACCACACACCACACCTGTCTCACCACACACACTCACCTGTCTCACCACACACCTGTCTCACCACACAGAATCACCTGTCTCCCCACACACACAAACCTGTCTCCCCACACACAATCACCTGTCTCACCACACACACAAACCTGTCTCACCACACACACAAACCTGTCTCACCACACACACTCACCTGTCTCACCACACACCTGTCTCACACACACCTGTCTCACCACACACACTCACCTGTCTCACCAGACACGCTATCCATGCCATGAAAGAAACTATGATAATGTGTGTGTGTGTGTGTAGGTGTGTGTTTGTGTGTGTGTAGGTGTGTGCTGCTGCTGCGCAGCTTTCTGCTCCTGTCAGCTAGGTTGATGGCTTCCCCTGAGGTAGTGTGTGTAGAACACATGTGTGTGTGTGTGTGTGTGCGGACGGACATGAGTGTGTGCAGAGCCTGTGTGTGTGTGTGTGTGCGTGTGGGAAGGTCTCTTCCCTGCCCCTCCGTGTCTGTGAGGAACTGCCTGAGGACTGGAGTCATGCTCCATTAATTAAGCAGCAACCTGCTGACTTTCAAGTGGCGCGGGCAAAATTAACCCTGCGTCGCCACGTCGCAGAAAGCCTTTGTTATTTCAGACTTGATTACGGCTCTTATTGCCGGAATTAAATGAGCCTTAGATGGCACCTCTCTGCTGGAGGTCTTTCTGGTTCCTCAAATGGCTCGGTAAAAAAGAAGAAAAAAAATCCTATCAGATTAAAAAAATGTAATCATAACAAAGTGGCTGTTAGATTATATTTTCAGCTATCTGGAGTAGAGCTGATTGGATGAGCAATTGATATGAAATAAACAGCCTGGTTGTGATTGTGTGGAAACCATGTATAGGCCAATCTGGTGATATACTGTAGTGTGGGCAACAAAACAGTGTAGATATTGTATAAGCATGTATGAATATATAACTAGATATATCTCTTATGGACTTATGATTAATACTATGTGAGAATGTTCTGGATGCAATCTTTACTGTATGGGTTTAGGAGAGTCCATGTTTCTCTTTTCCACCTTCAGCATTTCTTGCCTAAAAATCTCCAGAGATGTCACCCTGCATTGTCGTTACTTCCACACCTCCCTCTGGTGCCCTTACTGGCCTGTCAGGCCTCATCTCTCAGCCTCGCAGGACCAGCGTGAGGAGCAGAGACCACCAGCTCCACACACCCAGTCTCGCTCTCCCCTCTGCCCACAAATAGCTGCACCAATGCCTGACAACAACTTCCAGCTTTCAGCCTCCTCTGCAGCTGCACTGGAGATAAAGAGGGAAAAGAAACCAGGCTCAGGGGGGAAAGAAATGCTAAATTGTTGGAAAAAAAAAGTGCTTGTGTCAGAATATCCTGGTGGTTCTCCCCCCCTCCCCCAGAGCTGTAGGTGGGTGACTTGGCCACACATGCACACACACACGCCTCACACACACACACACACACACACACCTCACACACACACACATACATGAGCTGTAGGTGGGTGACTTGGCCACACACACACACACACACATGCACACACACACACACACACACACCTCACACACACACACACACACACCTCACACACACACGCACACACATATGAGCTGTAGTGGGTGACTTGCCACACACACACACACATGCACACACACACACACCTCACACACACACACCTGAGCTGTAGGTGGGTGACTTGGCGCTGATGAATTCTGCTTGAGTCTTGGAGGGTTCAGGCACCATTGTAGATTTCAGATGATGTTATAATAAGATACAAATACAAAGATGAGGTGTGTGTGTGTGTGTGTGCGCGTGTGTGTTTGTGAGTGACTGTGTGTGTGTGTGTGTGTGTGTGTGTGTGTGTGTGTCTATTGGAACGCTCCTCTGCCGCTGTCTCCTGTCATCAGCGCGGAGCCTGGTGACCTGAGGTGACGGCTGGACTGTTGTGGTGTTGTCAAATGTCCTTGTCACAGACTGTCGAAGGTGGAGCTGCACCTCCCTATTGTCAGCTTCTATTAACTCTCAACGCACACGCGCACACACACATACACGTACGCACACACACACACACGTACACACACACACACGTACGCACACACACGTACACACACACGCATACACACACGCATACACACACGCACACACACACGTACGCATACACACGCATACACACACGTACGCACGCACACGCATACACACACACACGTACGCACACACTTTAGCCCTCCTAAATGTCTGCCTCTGGCACTTCCTGTTTTGAGGTTGGCCATCTCAACATAGCAGTCCCCCCCCGCCCCTTCGACCCCCCAGAAGGACTCTCTGACCTTCCCCCACGTCGACCCTGTGGGGTTCCGTTTCTGTCAAGTGCCAGTGACCCCCCCTCCCCCCGCCCCTCCGCCCGCCCCACTGTGGCCAGGGGCTCACCCTCTCTCTGGGACGGATCAGAACCCCTGTGCCAGAACCACGCCCCCCCCACACGCCCCCCCCCACATCAGACCCCACCCAGGACAGCGTGGCCAGGCCTCCTCAGTACACTCCAGCAGTCGGCTGTCTTCGGAGACGAGGTTTGACAGCAGTGTTTAAATCCACGCCTCACGTAAAGGTGACGTGTCAGGTGACACACAGTTGTAACCCAGCAACAAGTCTGCCGAGCTGCAGACTCAGTAATTGCTCATTTGCACCCTTCAGAGTGTGCCTGACAACTGCACAAACAAAAAGGTGACTGTTTTGACAAAAATGTGTTTGTGCCCGTGTGAGTGTGTCTGTCTCTCTGGGTGTGTGCCTGTGTGATGTGTCTGTCTCTGTGTGTGTGTGTCCCTGTGTGTGTGTGTGTGTGAAGTCTAAGGCTCAGGATCTTCCAAGCTGCCAAGCTTCTTTTAGAGACACAATATCTGTAGGTCTCCACCTCACACTGTCTAACCCTCAGCCCTGTCTAACCCTCAGCCCTGTCTAACCCTCTGCCCTGTCTAACCCTCAGCCCTGTCTAACCCTCAGCCCTGTCTAACCCTCAGCCCTGTCTAACCCTCAGCCCTGTCTAACCCTCTGCCCTGTCTAACCCTCAGCCCTGTCTAACCCTCAGCCCTGTCTAACCCTAAGCCCTGTCTAACCCTCAGCCCTGTCTAACCCTCAGCCCTGTCTAACCCTCAGCCCTGTCTAACCCTCAGCCCTGGCTAACCCTAAGCCCTGTCTAACCCTCAGCCCTGTCTAACCCTCACCCCTGGACCGCTGTCTGCTTGCTCTCTCTCTGTTCTCTCTCTCTGTTTTCTGTCTCTCTCTTCTCTCTTTCTTTTCTCCCTCAGTTCTCTCTCCCTGTTCTCTCTCTGCTCACATTCTCTTCATATTTCCCACCTCACTCCCACACACATCTCTCATCCATACCTTTCTGGTGTTTTTGAACCATACCTACCCAGCTTCCTATCATGGTTTCATCTCGGAGGACAGAGGCCGTCTGACGACACCCTGCCAGGGCCAAGCCAGCTCACTGGATGTATCTCAACATAGCAGATGCCAGCCATACAAAGATGTTTCCAGAGATGAAAGAGAGAGGGAGAGAGAGAGAGAGAGAGAGAGAGAGAGAGAGAGAGAGAGAGAGAGCAAGAAAAAAAGAGAGAGAGGAGGAGAAAAAAATAAGATAGACAGTGTCTGAGAAAGACACATTTTCCAAAAAACATCCCTTGGAGCGACACCACAATAATTACCCTAGCTGGAGAGTGAGAGGCACAGCACACGAGAGATAATAATTCCGCCTAATGTCTGCTGAATGCCATTAATCAGCGACATTACCCATAGTGCCTTGGCTTTCTTCACACTGATCAGAGAGCGCTGGTGTTGATGAGCCCCAGCCATGTCAGCATCAGAAGAGACGACTCCCCCCCTGCTAGTCACCACTGCAGCCTGCATCTCTCTACCTCTCTCTCTCCGCTCTCTCTACCTCTCTCTCTTCCTATATCCCTTTCTCTACCTCTCTCCTTTTCTCTATCTACCTCTCTCTCTCCCTCTCTATCTCTCTTCCTATATCCCTCTCTCCTTTTCTCTCTCCCTTTCTCTCTCTACCTCTCTCTCTCTCCCTCTCTCTCTTCCTATATCCCTCTCTCTACCTCTCTCTCCCTCTCTCTCTCTACGCCCTCCTCCCTCTGTCTGTCTTTAAGCATCACGTCTCTCTCACAGTAATCTGGGAAAGTGATCCGTCTGCCTGTGTTGTACATGTCCCAAGATGACCCTGTGCTATGCTCTACGACCCTGTGCTCTGCTCTACGACCTGTGCTATGCTCTACAACCCTGTGCTATGCTCTACGCCCTGTGCTCTGCTCTACGCCCCTGTGCTCTGCTCTAAGACCCTGTGCTCTGCTCTACGCCCAGTGCTATGCTCTACGACCATGTGCTCTGCTCTACGCTACGCTGGTAGTCTGTGGCACTCTGTTGACACGTGTTGGCAACCCTAAACTGGCTGTGTTTACTGTCACACCCCTCCTCTCTTTCTCTCTCTCTGTTTTTCTCAGTCTAGTCCCCCCCCCTAATCTGTCATTCATACTCAGTCCATCTCTCTGTCTGTCTCTGTCTTACTCTTGCTTGCTTTCAATCTCTCTCACGCTCTCTTTGTCTCTCTCTCTCCTTTTCTCTGCCCTTCGTCCCCCCCCCTCTCCCTCCCCTCCTTCTGTTTCTGCTCCTCTTCGGAACCAGGGATGCATGGTGAACATCTGGGCATACCAAGCACTCCGCAACATTTATCAATATCAACATTGTTCCCTTCAGTATAATGTCCTTATTGTTGACGTTTTCTCACCAGGAAGATATCCATTCTCTCTTTCTCTATCTGGCGGTGGCGAAAAGGGTGTGCATTGTGGGGAAATCAAACACATATTTAACGATAATAGATAGCCAGGCATCTGAATGGAGAGATTTCAGCAGCATAGGCTCAGTGGAAAATCAGATCGTAACATCTCTAAGGTACAACATAATAGGAAGTAAAAGAATGACTGTGTGCTTCAGCTGTTGTCAATTTTCTTTTGTCAGACCCAGGCCATTCCCTTTCATTGTTATGCTTTTCAGGGAAGGAATTGGATTTGTTCTGACTTTTTCCCCATACCAGTAGGCTAACAGACTTTCTTTGACACAATGGCGGACTTAATAAGGACATTTCAGAGTGATTTATTCACAAAAGGACACAGGCTTTACCTTGGACCGTTTATTTGAAATAGGATGGACAATACCTCTGAAAATGTGCTAATGGAATTTTCAGGACGTAACCCGTACAAAAACAGAGAAGTAGCTAGTCTGACTTTCACATTTCCAGTTAATCAGTTGCAAATTGTGGTTGACCCTCAGAGCAGTGGTGTATTGTTCCATGATCGCTATGACGACCTTATGCCAAAGTTGTTGTTTTATTTCGCTCTGGTGACATTTTAAAATTGTAGACGCTCCTAAATGTCTCATATAATGGCGTGTCATTTGAAAGTAACTTGTGAGATTAAGCATTGGTAGCTATACACAATACCACCTGAATTGCTAATTATCTGGTTGAGTGAACCTAGCATTTATACTGTACCTGGCATTATAGGCCTACACTGAGAGGTCATTTAGTAAATGTGCCCTCTTAAGTTCTCAAGACCAAGACCGTTGAAGAGCATAGGACCGGTGTACGTGTGTGGTTTGAGTAGGACGACAGGCTACCCTTTACCTTCCCAGCCCCACTACAAACATTCAATCATGCTAACAAACTCAACACAAGTTATATTAATGTGGTGCCAACACAAGCAATGTGGAAAAGGTCAGACTTTTAATGGCTTTACTCACGACAGTAATCGCTTTTTGGTTAGCCGTGCAAAATAAATGAAAATACGCGTTGGTGTCACTCCGTGTGAGGTTAACCTCTGTGCCTCCGCCGGTTCAATAAGTGACATGTCGTTAGCCCTGCCCCCTACGGAGGGCAGAGTAGTGGCAATCGGACAATCCAACCACGGCTAAGATTTATGACGAGAGGGGCGAGAAGCGTTGAGCGGCTAAAAGATGAAGTGATCGGTCCCTCCATCTTTTTCCACTTTTGTTACAACCTTTGTCTTCATAAAAGTGTTTTACCATATCGTCAACGAAGGGAGAGTGAGCGTCATGGCACACTGAAGACCGCTCACAACACAACAGTGGTGTGCCCACTTCCTCTGTGAGCGGACGGTGCGTGTCGCATCCTAATCCGTCCCCCCGGAGTCGTGGTAGCGTTAAACTAGCAGGAATGACTGCCATGCCGGGGAGTAAATCGGGGGAAGCAGGTCGTCCACAATGCCCCTGTAAAGTGGCTGTCTTGTAAACGGTTGGATTAAAGCCTGTGAAATCCTCTCTTGTGAAGGCATGCCCACAGAAACAAAGCAGGGTGTCATTACACACACACACACACACACACACACACACACACACCCACACACACCATGTTCCTCCTGGTCTCAGACCCCCTGGGGAGCTGTGCCAACTGAGAGGGATGGCTTGTACACAGTCTCTCCTTGATGTTATGGGTCATTGGTCAGTGGTCACCGACTGTGTTTACACACCAATATTGCTGTAAGGAAATACTGTACACAGATACGGACGTTTTAGGTGGCGTCAGTAATGTGGGCCATACACAACACCAATAATGAGAACATTCCCTGTCTGCCTTAAGGGCAAGTCGGTCAAATCGATTATCACTTCACTTATAGGCACTTTGCATCTACCAGACATAGCAATAGCAATTAAACCTTGACACAAATATCAATTACCAGACACACACACACACAACACCACGTGACACACAGTGCGGACGACGGGTATAAGCTCCCTCTAAAAGCCACGACTACGGAACACTGTCCTGTGGCTAACCACTAAACAAGGACATGCTCTGTTCTGTCCTGTCGAGCCTCCCAAGAGGCAGCGCTCCCTAACCAGCCTATTAATGCTTTAGAGTGAACTCATTAAGAGGCTGCCGTGTCTCTGTGACAAGAGCTCTATTAGCCATGCACAGTACATAGGCCCAGGCTCGGCCTTCATTCTCATTCCACGTGTGACCCCCCCCCTTTCCTGACAAATGGGGAAACTGGCTTTCAAAGGAACATGGTTAGGCATGACTGGCAAAGGAGACACCGCTCTCTCTCTGTCCTCGCTGTCTCTCTTTTCTCTCTCTCTCTCCTCTCTCTCTTGCTCTCTCTTCTCTCTCTCTCTCTCTCTCTCGCTCTCTCTCTCTCTCCTCTCTCTCTCTCTCTCTCTCTCAGACACACACAGAACTCGTACTCCCTTTCTCATCTAACATTACAGCTTTTTTTCTCCTCTTATTTCAGGCACGTCCCACTTTAGATTTTAAAATGATATTTTCCTTCTATTTTTTTTTATTCCTCCACCAATTTCTCATACAATTCACTCTAATTGTGGAGCCGCCGAGTTGTGTGTGTCGTTATGTGTGCAAGTCAACACATTGTTTATGTGTGTGTGAAATAGCAACCTATTTTCCATCTGCAAATGACTCCTTTTTAGTGATACCAAAGCGGAGCCGTGTGTGTGAAATGAAAGTCGCCGCGGCGACGGTGACTCTGTATATTGAGTGCCTGATGATCTATTTAGAGATCCATACCATGCTAATGAGGTCTCTGTTTTGTGGACCTGCAGACTTTGATGGCACTTAAATAACAGTGCATTTCATTATGCTAATGTAGCTCAAAGACAGGCAGGCAGACAAACAAACAGTTTTTGGCAAGCTGGCGGGCAGACAGACAGGCAGACAGGCAGGCAGGCAGGCAGGCAGGCAGGCAGGCAGGCAGGCAGGCAGGCAGGCAGGCAGGCAGGCAGGCAGGCAGGCAGGCAGGCAGGCAGCAGGCAGGCAGGCAGACAGACAGACAGACAGACAGACAGACAGACAGACAGACAGACAGACAGACAGACAGACAGACAGACAGACAGACAGACAGACAGACAGACAGACAGACAGACAGACAGACAGACAGACAGACAGACAGACGATTTTTGGGGGGTTTTGTACTGCCCCGCCCCTGACTATGACAAAGGTGCCCTCCAGTAAACCAAATAGATTTCTGACCTGTGAAATTGCCTATTTAAATTTGGAATAGCAATGCTGCAGTACTAATATATCCACTACCATCACAGTTGTATTGCCTCATCAATAAGGTAACTAATCAACGAAGTAATGATTACTAATGGAAGAATTAACTAATGAGGAAGCATAATTAAACTTGGCCCTGATTTCCCTACTCCATTGCTCTATCCCACAGTCTGGGATACTATGCTCTTCAGTTGCCATGGCATCCAGCAAAGACAAAACGGTGACTTGTTTGTTTAAGGATTTTGACATCTCAGAACAAGACTTGAGTTCCCCCGGTTCCGAGGAGAGAGAGAGAGACATAGAGAGAGAGAGAGAGACAGAGAGAGACAGAGAAAGAGAGAGAGAGACAAAGCACAAATACACAACACATGTTCATTAATAAGTCTTCTGCATAGATCCGAAAGCGCTAATAAGGCAGACTTGCGTGTGTGTGTGTGTGAGGTAATGACGAGAGACTGACGGCCCTCCCAGGTAATTAAAGAAGACAGCTGCTTCAGCATCGCCGATCAGTCTCACATCAACACAGCGTCATTATTAGCGGGCCTCCGCCCAGATTTGTGTCATTTCCCTCCTCGTCTAGGATAAGCCCCAGGAAATTGTGTGTCGGAGCGGGTATCGAAAAGTGGATCAGTGAGACACCTGCCACCAAGAGTACACAAGCAGCTGTTTGGACGGGGCGTGTTAACATGGCCTCTTGCCAGCGTGCCATATACTGTGTCCATCTACCATGCTGGAGATCACGCTAGACGTTTTCTTGCTGTCGGTTTCGTGATACTGAGGGGAAAACTTGAGAGAGTGTGTTCTTTATTCTTGACACGTGCAGAATTAGAGCGGGAAAAGATCCCCTCTTTATGATCCCTCTTTATCTCCTCCTCCTCTCCTCCTCCCCTCCCTCCTCCCTCCTCCCTCCTCCCTCCTCCTCCTCCTCCCTCCCTCCTCCTCCTCCTCCTCCTCCTCCTCCTCCCTCCTCTTTTCCCACCCCGGATCCATCCGTTTTTTTGTTTTCGTTCCTTCGATGTCTGCCGATCCCATTTAGCTCTTCCCCCCTCCCCCTCTCTCCGTCTCCTCGCTCGCTCTCGTCCTGTCTCTCTCTGCCGTGCGTGCAGTCCTGTTCACCAGCCCAGTGTCATGCCTGCATGCATCAGAAACCCGCTAACAAATTACACGGAGTAGCCACCGTGCTTCCCCTCACGCCCAGCTGTCAGGTGGGGTTACTGAGGCATCACCCTGCCCCTCCTCCTCCTCAGACCCCTACACCATCATCAGCACCCTCTTCCCAAACCCACCCCCTCATCCATCCCACCCCCTCATCCATCCCCTCATCCATCCCTCCGCCTCAACAGACCTCTACACATCCCTCCTTCTTCTTCTACTCCCGTTCCCCTCGCTCGTTCTCTGCATTCCTCCTCCCCGCCCCCGCCTCCCTCCCCCCCTCCCTCCCTCCCTGCCCTGTAATAGTGTAATAGTGTACGGAGTCCAGCTCGTCAGCGCTCCATGTACCTGAAGCCTCTCTACTCAGGCAACGGAGGACTCCCAGTCCCCCCCGGGCAGATATTCACTCAGACGCACTAAGTGTCGGACCTCCACCCTAAGCTTGCTATCAAACCGTGTATACAGTGGATGATTTTGTATTTCGTCCTTGTGATTATCTGGTTTGACAGATGTGTGTGATGTGAGGGAGGGAAGAAAACGTCAGCGGAGATATGTTGTTGGTCTCTGGACTGACACATAGACACCTATACATCAATGTGGCCCTTAGTGTCTCACAGCCTAATCAGCAGCCCTTTCATGGCGGGGAAGAGAGGCTGTGAGCGCGGAGTGATTAATAGGCTAATAGGCAGGAAGTGACCTCCGGAGGTCCTTGGATTATCTGCTGCTTGAATAGAGGCGCAGCTCGTCTCAGCTTTGTTTCCCCGGCACCTTCAGCCAAGACAATCTGCGGATGGATTCGATGGATTTCATCGATGGCCCAGGCGAGGAGAAAAGGGAGTTCTTGGGCCATTACACGTTATCGATCAAGACCAAAGTGGAATTTGAACTGCTGTACCACCAGCAAGAGGTCGCGGTTGCAGTGAAAAGACAGACTTGGTTCGGCGTCTTGAGTTTTTCTTCACGTGTCGTAAATACAGTTTTCTGACAGGTGAACTTTGATCCCCTGCAAGCAATTAAGTGTTAATTACAGTGCCCGTCATCCACTGTTTACCCTGGCTAAGAGACATCTAAATGTTCCCGTAAGTCATAGCGAGGAGCCATCTTCTGTCTGGGCTCATCTGACTCACCAGGTCCTAATGGACGTGTCAACCTCCGACAACCTTCGTGAAGACCCATGGGAGGTTAGCGGAGCACGGACCCTGCCACACTGCCGCCAGCCACCAGACGACCCAACCACCACTGCCGTGAAAGGCCTCCTCTCCCTCTCCCACCTCTGTGATGGACCTGCCCATTGGTATGCATTGGTTTTCTCTGCAGATGAGTGAGGTGGGTCCTGTTCTCCAGCTCTACTGTGGAGGAGCTGGGGTCACGACCCTACAGAGCCAGCAAATGGTCTAGTGGGAGATATATCTGTCCATTCAGACCAGTAAAGCATCTACTGGTGAGGAGAGGTCTGATGCTTGGTATCCCAGGTGACCCATTCTCTCACTCGCTCTCTCCCCCCTGAGTCTGTCCACCTCTCTCTCTCTCTCCCTCTCTCTCTCTCCCTCTTCTCTTCTCTCTCCCTCTCTCTCTCTCTCCTCTCTCTCCTCTCTCTCTCTCGTCTCTCTCTCCCCTCTCTCTCCTCTCTCTCTCTCTCTCTCTCTCCTCTCTCTCTCTCCTCTCTCTCTCTCTCTCTCTCTCTCTCGTCTCTCTCACTGTCCATATTTTCATCTCTCTCTGTCTAGGGGAGGTTTTATTAAGTAGAGCTGGTTCTCAGTGATGCTCTGTGTCTGTGCCTGAGGCCCCCTCGCTCACGTCCCCCTGGTGGATCTCTGCCTCGGCCCCTTTCTACACGATGGTCGCATTTCAAACTGAAATGTGAAACCAACCCGATTAGCTGTGAGCGTCGGGTGTGCTGGTGTAGAAGGGAGCTTTGACCTGCTGTGTAAGAGGCTGATCAGGTAGCAGTGATACCTACGAGCCAGCCCTCAGGGATACAGGCACCGACACGGACGCCTTAATCCATCCTCAGGACCCCCTTCCAGCATGGAGCCTGGAGCCAGGATGGAAACCTGCTTTGAAATTACAACTTGGATTAACTGAGAGGAGCTGAGGGGTGAAAAAACTGTTAAAAGTCTTAATTTATATAAAAAGTTACTAGTAAACTCTTAATTTCTATCCTACTTCCTGTGGTATTCTGTTGCTGTGTGTTAGGAGGATGGGCTGGATACTCAGAGAGGACATGCTTCTCTCTACCGTTGGGAATGCTAAGAGTGGTGGTATAGCCTACAGCGCAGTGTAAACGCTCCTCTCGTCTCTTTGTCAACCCAGAGAGAATAGCGAGCAAAGAGCTACAAAAGCGCTTTCCCTCTTCCCATGACCTCTGGAGCTTCTCTCTCCTCTCTTCTCGCCTCTTCCCTCTCCTCCCCCTCTCTCGCCTCTCCTCTCACTCCTCTCTCTCTCTCCACCTCTCCTCATCTCTTCTCTCTAATTCATCTCTATCTCTTCTCTCGTTCTCCCTCTCTCTCCCTCTCTGCCTCCTCTCGGCTTACTCACTACGTCCACGGAGGCCGTTCTCCCATCTCTCTCTCTCCCCTTCGCCTCTCTCAGTGTTCTCTCCCCTCGCTCGGTCTGCAAATGCTCCTCCTTCTCTCTCTCTCTTTTGCCTCTGTGCGCCCCTATCTGGCGTTGTCTCTTTCAAATTGGGTGGTCGTGCGTTTAAATCTCGAACACTTCGGTGCGGGGGGTAGGGAAAGACCTGCGCGAGAGGCCTGCTGCACGGGGAAAAAAAAAGAGAAGTAGGACAATCCGAAGAACGGGAAAAGGGAAAAAGATAGGGTCAGTTGGGAGACGGTAGGTCAAATCGCAAAAGGATGAGGAAAATCTCGGAGACGAAAAAAGGAAAAGGGAATAAACCGGAAAAAATACGAGTCGGAGGAACCGAGGCGAAACTATAAACCGACTGGGGCGGTGGGGGAATATACCAAGGGAAAAGCGAAGGGGGGGAAGAAAGAGAGGGAGGGTGGCGGGGGGGGGGAAATAAGGGGAAGTGGTAGGGAAAGCCTGTTGAGGCTATGTGCGGGGGGTTGGGTGGGAAGAGGGGTCGTGAGCGTAGTAGAGAGAGAGAAAGGTGGCGATGGGAGATAGACGATGAGAGTCAGAGTAGATCATAGACTGAGAGAGAGACTGCAGAGTCTACGAGAGGGAGAGGGAGCGTGCCAGGGAGAGGGTACGAGTGCAAGTACTGTGAGTCAAGTAGTACAGATACTCCCTCTTCTCTCCCTCTCCTCTCTAGAAGAGTAGCATAAGAGAGAAAGCGGGATAGGAGAGATGGAAGATAGAGAGATGGCGACGTCAGCGAGAGTAGTACCGCACATAGCCCATGCTCTCCTAGTCAAGAGTCACCTCAGAGTCATACGAGAGAGTCATGCCGAGATGTCATCCGTCTCTCTCAGATGGACGAGCCAGAGATCTCATGCAGAGGATCTCGACGAGATATCTACTGCTGCCCCAGAAGTGTATCTATGCTGTCATGCCAAGATCTCGTGCTCGTCCAGCGCTTTTGTAGCTCCTCTCGTCTCGCTTCCTTCTCTCTCCCCTCTCGGCCGCCCCCCCCGACAGGTCAGATGTAAAACAAGCCACGTGACGATTCGAAATCGACCACCCGGCGAGCCGTTCATTGCCTTGACGATCAAATCTATTCTTCCCTCATCCGAAGTGCACGCTCGTGTATTGCATTTCACCTGCTTGCGTCCGACTGACGAGGAGGGAGAAGGTGTATCCATCCCGGTAGACTAGGGCCTCCTGGGGCACTCATGTCATCGGTCCACATTTGTACTTTGAGCGGGAGATGAGTACAGAAGAATTGCTCTTTGTTTCCTGCTACGCTCGAAGCTGCGGGCACCATGTCACACCCAGTCCCCTCCTCATTACGGTTCTTGAGACGACCATGTCCAAGGTCTCCTTGTGAACGGAACAGAAATTGGCCCCGTCCATCAGACGATAGATCCTGTGTGGCTACCGCAGACTGCACAGTGCTTTGACACTCATGCGGTATAACTTACTGATTAGGTAGTCAGGGAATGATGATGGAACCTAATGATCCAGTGTATAATCTAGAGTGTCACATCAACTAGTTGGCGTCCCCTTCACCATCGATTGTAATTAAAGAGTAATTGAGGGCAGAAGATGGTGCGCGGCATGATTCTCCTGCAGTTATTCCTCTTATTTTCACTTTCTGATTGTCAGACTCTTCTGCATCCTTTTCTTCCGTGCTTCTCTCTTTCACGTCCCTCCAGCGTATCTTCTGGAAGGTGTCGTTATTAGTCAATGAGATCCAGGCCTTCGGAGAGAGCATGTCTTACGGCGATGACGCTTGGTCCTCAGCGGCGATGCACAGTCTCTATTTGGACTTGGATAGTGGTGTTTGAATGTGGGTTTACGAGGTGCTTATGTTATTGGTTAGGCTATGTCGGACTGACATGCGACTGTTCAATGCAACTTCTGTCACATTGATGCTGGGCTCCACTGACTTGAATTGAGCCCTTGTAGCACACTAAACATGGATACTAGCTGACTGTGTTGAACTGATTCTCGAATGAGCATACGCTATTCTATTTGGACGAGTGAAGGGACGAGGATGACGCACTCTGCACCATCTCCTACGAAAGTAGAAGGATTCACAAGATCAGCTAGCTCAAAGCTACACACTTCCACATACTGAACGCTATTCCAGACATACCGACTCAACAACCGCACACCCTCCTCGACGGTGGGCGAGGATTCATGTACATACGACTCATCCCCATCCGATCTCGTCAAGGGTTCGGGGGATACAGTGCTCACACCGACTCCTACTAACGCGATTCGAGATACGAACCAGACCGACCTACTGTGCAGATCTTCAGAGGTGACGACTTCAGCACCACGTGTGGGACGTGCTGATGTGCAGTGATAGGCGCGGCCCTCCATCCGCATCAGCCTATCGGGAACTAGTGCGATTCATCGGGCGCACTGAGTGACCAGCTCTAGTCATTATGGCAATACGCTCCCTGAGTGAATAGAACTAGAGATGAGCACTCTGCAAACAATCCAATAAGTCTGAGCAGTCGGAGTCAGCCTCAGACAGCTGTAGTGGAATGGCCTGTCATGTTACTACATTGCAAATCATGGTGTGAATGTGTAGGCCCAAGAAAGGCAAATGCCCCCACTAACCTGATGGGACACCTCTTCACACACAGTCATATAGGTGATTTCTACCTACAATAAACCTCGTTAATGACAGCGCTACGAGATATCACATGGACGCCGCAGCGCAAAAAACACTCCGACGCCACACGATGATATCTTCCACTTTAATCCAATTAGAATCAACTTTCGCGGGTCAGATTAAGGTGCTCACTTCGGCCATGCTCCGGTTTCCGGACACACACGCCCGCGGTCCGACAGAGCTATATTACACCGGAGAAAGCGTGCAAAACTGTCGTTTTTTTTTTTTTCCGCTAAGCCAATTTCGTATCTACTGACTTACCTTTTAAAAGCTCGCACTAGGGGGGGGGCGTTATGTCGTGGCCAGTGTGGATTAGACGGTTGTTCCTTCACAGTGCCAAAGTAAATAAGTTGAAGAGACGCCCCCCTCTCATGAATTGTAAATACAGCGTGTTAACATCAAGTCAAAGGAGCTAGACCCAGTAGCTCAAGACTCTACTGAAACCTCAGACACCTTCTAACTCTGGTAAGATCACCACCACATATACCTTTCAGATCTTTCAGAGAAGTCAATGCGATCAAACCCCCACCACCTCAGACAAACACACCACCCCCAACCCCACCCCCCCAAAAAATAGAGGGAAATTGATGAAGCATGAAGGGTGTTTAATAAATATAAGGTTTTCAAAATTCAATCTTGGAATTATGTGATGTTGAGGGTGTGCAAAACGACCATGGAATTAGAGTGTATATTTGACAGGCGACAATGATTCTTTTCCTGTATTGATTTGCTTTGCCATTTGTTTTATTTTTTCCCCTACCTTTCATGGCGGGCAGGCAACAGATAGATGAACTGATGTTGTGCGTTTCCCCCCCTCTGTGACTCCGCTGACGCCCATTGCCATCTCCCTCTCTCCTCTACCTCTCGCTCTCTCTCTCTTCTCTCCTCTACCATCTCTCTCCCCCTCTCTCTCTCTCTACCCTCTCTCTCTACCTTTACTCTCTCGTCTCTCTCTCTCCTCTCTCTCTCTCTACCGCTCTCTCTACCTCACTTCTCTCTCTCTACATCTCTCTCTCTCTTCTCTCACCCCTCTCTCTCTCTACCAACCCCTCTCTCTCTCTCTCTCTCTCTCCTCTCTCTGTTTGGTGTTTTCCTTCTTCCCCCTCAGAGCGCGGCGGCAGCCCGCCATGTTCGAACGCTCTTGATGTTCTACTGGTTCCTTTCTGGTTCATTATCAAGACGCGACATGAAATATGTGGTGTAGCGACGGTGGGGGAATTGACAGGGCATTGACATTGAGTCATATCTGTGTAAACTGGAAACACATTAATCGAGATTACTACCATCAATCCTGTAAATATACTTTCGCTGTGTGAACTGTGTGTGCTTGGGGATGGGTTACGTGCATGCGTCCATGTTGTGTCTGTGCGTGTGTGCATGGGTGGTGTGTGACGTGTGTGTGTGTGTGTGTGTGTGGCTGTGTGTGTGTGTATGACGATGTGTGCGTCCACCACACCATTATAGCAATTGCTTCAATTCATCTGACTGTGACCTCACCAGCAGGAATGGTTTTGTCCCCGACAACCTTACAGCAGCTCCTCAGTAGCCAGCTTGTTTGAGCTGTGGGTTCATTCACCCCCACAGTCTGCTGTTTTGGCAGTCCAATGCGCATCCCGACACACTTCAGAAGCGGCCGTACGTGTTCTACTGTGGGACTGGTGTGTGTTCAGGAGTGGGAGTGGTGAGACTGGTGGTGTTCAGGAAGTAGTACTGGCTGATTGTCTCTGCTAACATGTGCGAGTGCGATGGCGAGGATCTCGCCTCTGATCTCACGCTCATGATGCCCTCCTCCTCCTCCAGGGAGATGCCCTACTTCATCTATGAATCATCCTCTGCCTGTGTCAGTTCACAGTGCTGGGAATCTCTCCTCTGTCATTGCAGAGGGTTCGTTCATGGCACAAAGTGGTTTGTCACTGTAAACGTTTGACGTCCGATCTCTGTGTTGTGTGAAGTGTTGAAGTTGTGGTGTGTGTGTGGGATTAGGCTGGCCCTGCCTGTGATTTTTAAAGCTGTCTAATTTACTACTGAAGTCTCGCACCACTATAGAGCGCACTACATCAGCGTGAACTGAGGACCTACTACGCCGATCCCGTTGCACCGCTGTTCT
>CAEFZP010002225.1:0-25262 GCA_903064625.1 Mallotus villosus
CAGCTCAGAGCGGCGCTTACGTCATGATTTATTGTATGTTTAGTTGTTATTACTAGATCTAGTGTGTTTCCGTGCCGGTGTGTTGGGTCTGTTATGTGTTGAGTTAGATCTAAACTGTCGAGGAGATTTAAGAGCTCAATAGTTCTTGAGTCTGCTTTTTTATTTACCTGGATATTCAAGTCTCCGTTTAAAACTACTTTGTCATATCTGGTGACACATAGTGATAATAGTTTAGAGAATTCTTGTATGAATATTTCTTATAATATAAGAATATGGATAATTTTGAAACTTCTAACACAAGGTTCAGGTTTGTAACCATGCATTTCATTTTACCATGCCATTTGCTGTTTATGATGACCGGTATGTCTAATGAAAAAGCATGGTGGCTGTCCTAGCGTAGCACAGCCAGAATCGAACCAGCAACCTTCTGATTAATAGCCCGATTCCGCTCAGTCATACAGAGGTAAGTTTTCTGCCGAGTTGAGAGCTGTTCGAGTTAGTCAGAGTTAAGCCACCTACCAGAAACACCAGCAACCCCGCATAAAATAATCATCAATGTTCTCCTCTGAACAGCAGAGGGCGATATCTACCTGGACAACCAGGTAGGCAAGATAGTTAGTCATATTCAAATTCAGACTTCCTATTTCTTTGGAATTTGTCATCAGATCTCAGTTTAGTCTACAAAAGGGCTCTCAAGTCTCAAACACAAGGTGCAAACAATATACATATACGGATCTTTAAAGTATAAAAGTACAGTAGTCTAAGTAATTATAGGAACTAACAATCTAAGTGTGTCATGGTATAATGGCGAAATAGCCTAATTTGATTTTTGCCTTAGGCCTATTGCGGATTCCCACAAGCCGTTTTTCACACAATAAGTGTGTAAAGTGCCACAAAGGCAGGAGACATGCAGGAAGAAGGCCAGTGAATCACGTAAAAAGTAACGGATTCATTTGTCTTTAAAATAGCATTGAAAATGTGTCCCATCTGAATCCCACTCAAAGGGTGACCGCAAGGGCGTAGGTTTGGTCTTAGCTTTGGAAGGGACACTTGTTTGTTCAGATTAAAAAAAAATATATGTAGGTAATTGGTTCAGGTTTTATGGAGCTGTACTAGGCCTAGCGTTATATCATTTGTACTGGACTTCTGAGCAATGAAATCATATATGATGCATACATTTGGGCATCCCAATTTATAGCACCTTTTTACTATCTACAAGTATACGTCTGAATGATAACATTCACACTATAACAATGTCTAAACATCCCTTAAAAAAATGCTATGTAATGCAATCTTTACCAAATTGGACAATTCAACTTCTCACCTGAACCCCTGATGCTGATTCATCACCAACCTCCTCTACATCTGTAGCTTCAGGGTGCTGTTTGTCCTGCACAGTAATTCATCAATTTAATACAGACACTAACCATGCTTAGTTGACTGCTGACATTGGTTGAGATTACAGGGATAGGCATATTACTAGCCAAGGGATTATATAGGCCTACTTATTACCAGTTAATATCACTTTTGAGTTGCTAGCCTGCTGTTACTACTAGGCTGAACTAGCACGGTCCCATTATGTGGGTAGGTTAACATTATCCTTCTGGCTTCAACAAGACCAGCTGCTGCTAACACACTGGTCGAAAGATTGCAGACGCTAGGGATAGATTCAATACAAGTAAAAGTGACATGCTCTACTACACTAACAACTTTCAAAACATGTTTACATTGTAGAATGTGTGGCGATGTAAGGCTAGCAGGTTTGCACTGTGTGTGTAGTTTTCCTACTAGTTAGCTAACGCTAGTTTACTAACAACGACCTTCTTGATAGCTACTTACTCTCTGGGTGGTGAAAAAACTTCTGATATCTCTCTTCTTTTTGGGTGACATTTTCCTATTTATAAAGCACAAAAGGGTCAAAAATATCAATGCTGAGACCAAACGAAATACTAATATGAGGCTTTTTATTATCATTTCCTGGCGTACTGCCAGCTCTCTTTCTGCAAGTCACGATTCACGAAGTGTTTCTGCTGCCACTTCAGCCAATTAACTTTAATTACATCATCTTGTCTCGCAGGCTCGAGGGCGCATTGGTTAACTTGGAAATTTATTTTTCACTTTTCTGGGCGACGAACATAGTATAGATAATAATACGAATGAGTTTAATATATTGTGCAAATTATTTTTGTCGAAAATTATCAAAATATTGGTGGGGACGACTGTGTCTTTCCCAAAAGTTGGTCGTGACTAGTCCCTATCGACCCTATGCAAACCTACGCCCTTGGGTGACCCGAAAGTAGCAAGTGTATGCTAAGCTAGCTAGGCCTAATACGGCTACTACTTTTCATAAGAAAGTAGGCCAACAGAGACAACTAGAGAGCATGCAATTTCTGGGGAAATTGTGAGGGTGTGCCTGCTTGTCCGTCCCTTTAAGTTTTTCCCTTCTAGTGATATTTTCAAGCATTTAGCCTACTCATAGTCTATTGCATAATAATTCATTAAGAACACCCTTGGAAAGAAGCTACTGTAACAACGTTATCACTGGAAATATTTCTGATGGAATGGCGATTCAAACAGTAGCTCTATATCTGCTAACTTATGACGTGCCCCCCAAAAACGTACATAAACTTGACATTTATTTAGTGGAAAATGCATAAAAAGCTCAATAGCGATCATTGTCAGTAACAACGCAAAATGCGATATAGCCCTTTGTGGAGAAGCTGCCCCGGTAAATTGTATAATACAGTGTTCGTCTTGGTGGCGATCGTTGGTTGAACGTTCCGTTGTACGGTTTAGGCTGAAATTAAATATTGCTTTCATGAACAGATTGACAAGTTTATACTGTGTCAATGAAGTTCGGGTTAGTAGTCAGACAGTTTCACTTATTGAAATACTTTTGATTTAAGGGAGTGCCGAACATGTTCTGTCGCCGTTTGACTTCCTACTGTAAACAGCTGTGGATGTTTTTGTTAGCTACAGTGTCTCGCGTAGGCTACAGCGTTGCAGTACTCGTTTGAAATCACAGGTAATGATTATTTCACCAACAAATCGTTTACTTGTAATCTAATGTCATAATAAATCGTACAACGAAAATGTATTTGTGAGTAATGTTTATTTTAACGATTGCAAACAGATGCATCATAGACCGCTGTAGTATGTGTTGCCCGGGCAACATAGGCTAATGTCATAAAATGGATCGCAAGCTGGTGTAGGACATATTGATTCATCTAAATGTATCAACGTCAATATATAAATGTTTTCTGATATTTTAAAGCTACCTCAGAGACGTCTGAATGTCGAGTTGCTCGCTATATTTATACCCAGCAAGATGGGTTGACCATTTAACGAGAGGCAGCTAAATCCTTCAGAGCGTCATGGCCGTCCATTATGGCCGTCCATCGCTAGGGGGAGTTTTGGCCGGCCATAACGGCCGTCCTCGCTAGGGGGAGTTTTGGCGCTGATCTTTGCATTTATGGACGGCCGTTATGGCCGGCCATGATTCGTTTTCATGGCTGTCCCTGTTTTTCATGGCTGTCCATGATTTTCATGGACGGCCATGATTCGTTTTTCATGGCTGTCCGTGTTTTGCATGGCTGTCCATGATTTTCATGGACGGCCATGATTTTCATGGACGGCCATGATTCGTTTTTCATGGCTGTCCGTGTTTTTCATGGCTGTCCATGGTTTTCATGGCTGTCCATGATTATGATTTTTGTATGAATTGCATAGCTTTATTTTATTTTTTTACATACAAAAGTAGGCCAATCAACAATAAAATATGACGATATAGACTTGAAAAACAACTTTAACATGGTTTAGGGTTTGCCTAGGCTACATATATTTTAAGTATTTCATGAATTGTTTATAAAGACTTAAACTTTGTATTATGACCCTGCCTACATTGCTTTTTCGGTCCTAGGCTACATATATTTTAAGTATTTCATGAATTGTTTATAAAGACTTAAACTTTGTGTTATGACCCTGCCTACATTGCTTTTTCGGTCTGTTAAGCCGTCAGTTTACACTCCAATTTAGCGCATGAACCACTTTGAACCACAAATCTAAACGTTGCAATACCATGCTATGCAAGTCAACTTTTGAAAATATGTATTTAGCCTTGTACCAGCGAAAGTCGTTTTTGACTATGGATCCGGCGATATGTTATCTTACACGCCGGTAAAGTTAGCATTGAGACAGAAGTTAGCATTAAAACATCATAACACACGGCTGTTCAACACATTTGTCATTTAATGAAGTTGTTAGTTGACCAATTATGATTGCAGAAACAAAATGTTATGCCCTGGCAGTCTGTTTAAGCAGTCCGGCAGAGGGACTGCTAAACTGGCAGCGCCCTAGCTATCTCAACGGAGCTTCGAGAGCCGTTCTGCGGGTGCAGAGCTGGAGACAAGCTGGTCAGGAGGGCGGTGACTGTGGTGGAGATATGCGGGTCAAGCTCTTGGCCATCATGGGCAATGTCAATCATCCCCTCCGCCATGTCGTGGCAGGACAGTCCAGCAGCCTCCGTGGCGTGCGGCCCAACACCCTACGTTCTCGTACTGATCAGCGCATATATATTGTTGTATTGTCTGTTTGTATTGTATCGAGTTGTCTGTAGCTACATATAGGCCTAGGGAGCTGTGAGAGACACCTGAATTTCCCCACGGGATTAATAAAGTAGCCTATATATCTAAAACCCCAACATCAATAGCCTATTAAATCAAACAATGTAGCCTAACATAAATAAAAGCATAGAACCCGGCTCATAAATAGCTTTCCTGCTATTGATAAATAGTTCAGCCAAAGCGGCACATTCCGTGATGCCTGTAAAGTAGGCTATTCTTATGACCTAAAACAAGAACATTTAAATTAAAAATAAACTGAGAAAATACATTGTTATTGCATTTGGTGTTGTAAGCATAATTAATACAACATAACAAAACAGCATCGCCGTCCGTCTATCTTGCTCCCCCTAGCGACGGACGTCCATGCGAAAAAGGTTGTTTCTGCTATCATAATTGGTTTACTAACAACTTCATTAAATTACCTATTGGCTATGTGTGTTGAACAGCCATGTCAATTTAGGATGTTTTAATAACTGTAGCCCTTCTGGTTGAATGTTAACTTAACCGTGTAAGATAACATGTCCCCGGATCCTATAGTCAAAAACGACTTTTGCTGGTGCTACAAGGCAATGCATATTTTCAAAAGTTGACTTGCATAGCATGGTATTGCAACGTTTAGATTTGTGGTTCAAAGTGGTTCATGCGCTAAATTGGAGTGTAAACTGACGGCTTAACAGACCGAAAAAGCAATGTAGGCAGGGTCATAACACAAAGTTTAAGTCTTTATAAACAATTCATGAAATACTTAAAATATATGTAGCCTAGGACCGAAAAAGCAATGTAGGCAGGGTCATAATACAAAGTTTAAGTCTTTATAAACAATTCATGAAATACTTAAAATATATGTAGCCTAGGCAAACCCTAAACCATGTTAAAGTTGTTTTTCAAGTCTATATCGTCATGATATTTTATTGTTGATTGGCCTACTTTTGTATGTAAAAAAATAAAATAAAGCTATGCAATTCATACAAAAATCATAATCATGGACAGCCATGAAAACCATGGACAGCCATGAAAAACACGGACAGCCATGAAAAACGAATCATGGCCAAATCATGGACAGCCATGCAAAACACGGACAGCCATGAAAAACGAATCATGGCCGTCCATGAAAATCATGGACAGCCATGAAAAACAGGGACAGCCATGAAAACGAATCATGGCCGGCCATAACGGCCGTCCATAAATGCAAAGATCAGCGCCAAAACTCCCCCTAGCGAGGACGGCCGTTATGGCCGGCCAAAACTCCCCCTAGCGATGGACGGCCATAATGGACGGCCATGACGCTCTGAGGGATTTAGCCCCTACTGCATTTAACCCAGAATGTTGGGTTGATCTGATCATTCAACTCCTAAATGCCTAGCTAGCATTACCTGAACTGTATAGCAAAAAGAAGTAAGCACACATAGGCCTACAACTAAATTGAATAATACAAACATGGAGAAAACATAACGTTGTTAGAAACGGTTTTATTGGTTTAATGTAGCCTACTGTAGACTACCTTTTCTATTTTTACAATCCACTTTTGGCGCCTTACGAACGAACAGCCAGTCGTTAGTTAGCGTTACTACTACACTACAGTAGAGCTATCTACTAGAGCTAGCTACGCTAAACAGTCCAAAAGCAGACAGTTGCAAATAAAAACTCCTTAAAACAAATCGTTTGCAGTACAGTACGTTTATTTCGGTAGCGTTCTTCTGTATAGTTGAAATTTGCCTCTCTGGCTAGACTAAATGTACACAAAGTTGGGCGGTTGCAAACTGAGGTAACGGCTAAAACAAGCTAACGCTATCCTACACACATCCTACAACAACACATAGCTAGGATTCGGACAATCTCACCATTCAGTTGCTGCAAGAAATGTGTCTACAGTACACCACCGGTGACCGGACTAGTATTTTTGCTGTCCCCTTACAATGTAAGGGTAAAGTAATGCTTCTGGCATTTCAAGTTAGCCTAGCTATCTCCCAGAAGTTAACGAGCTGCTAAACGAATGTTCTTCTACAGCCTGGCAGTCACGCGTGTTTTCGTGACGTTAGTGACGGTAGGAACGTCAATAGGTGCGTTCGACATGGACTGCGGCTGAATGAAACGACCGGCGAGAGTAGCCGCTTGCAGTCGGGGAGGAGTTGAAAACGGCTCTGTGAAGTTGGACATTCCAGCTTCTCGTGGTTTGCTGCGTTGATGTCAGTCATGGCCGATCAAGCGCTGTTTGCTTACGTTACTTTATTTATAATTAAACTGAGTCTTTCCGTTAGTAGAAGAGGTGGCCCAAAACCCTTTCTTCAACAAATGTTTTACTCAATCAAATTGTTTGGTCCGGATTTGAGCATTGGCGAAACTAAAGGTGTCAGAATAATTACAAAACAAGCGTCAAAGTTGTCGTGTGTGAGTCTGGCCAATCATGAAATAGCTGTGTCGTCATTTGAAGCCGTGCAGTTGCTCTTGAGAAAATGCGCTCGTCTACACAGCCGGCACTTCTCGAATCGATCTCACGGTACTTTGATGGCTACGTCACAGTGACCTAGCCTCGGCGCCGTCTCAAGTCGGACAAAAAGTCTAACCACAATTCACCGTTTCAAGTCAGCCGCCTGCAGCCAGCTGCAGCGCTGCATGAAGCGAGGTCATGTCGAACGCACCTAATGACTGTGGCTAGCAAGTTAGCCACATTAGCTTCACTTTTCGCCACAAAAATGTACTTTAAGCTTAAACCATGCATCGGAACGTAAATTCTGATACAAGCAACTCAATCGCTACCAAGACGGAACGTTTTACCGGGTCGTTCTCTATGTAGTCCAAATATTGACCGAGTTTTAGGGGTGGGAAAATAAACAATAATAAATATATATGTGAGATTACAAAGGATGGCCACGTCATCGTGGCACACCCAATTACAGAAATCATAGTCGGTTTAGGATAGCCTACTCTTTATTCCATTTAAATCGGCTTTGAAATAAACTAGGCTTGACTATTAGCCTGTGAAAGCTTTACTATATACTATTATTTTAATAGGCCTTTATTTATTCTTAATGTCTGGACCGCAAATGTAGACGCAAAATGACCGTCGGTGTGAGGATTTGGAATTCTGTGTGGGCCCGGCTCAGTGACAGGACTCAGACAATTGGTCCTCGGTCATGTTCTCGAAACGTGATTAAGGCGAGGCAGACGCATGCCATGGGAGTGATCTGATTGTAGTTCCCTTTACACCGTAGGCTAATAATAGGCTAGTCTGGTTTTGATTTCGATTAGCGTCCGTATGCCTGCGCCACGTCCATCAATTGTAGCCTAGCGGGTCAAGTTATCCCTTACTTTTCGGCGTGAGAAATACAAAGTGTTGCGTGAGACCGTGAACGGGTTGAAATGCGTGAGAGAGCCCTGATTGAAAAGCCTAGTCTGTAGACTTGTAGATGGGCACTGCACAACAAGCAGATTGATTTCCCATTTTTAAAGTTTAACGTTTCAAATGTAACCTATTGGCTATTTGTGTGTTTTTTGTTTAAAGATCCATCTGCAGGCCTACGCTTTAACAACTCAAAAGAAGGGGAAAAAACACAAACATAATATTTGTCGAGTCACTAGAGAGAACAACAATCTTAAAATAACACCTTTGTTGGGTCTGACGTCATGTGACCAAAATGAATGAGGAAGGAACGGCTTCCGATCAGTCGTTGATGAAAGGCATTTTTGCTAAATGTGTCATGCGTAAGGAACTACATCCGTCTAGCAGATCCTTACCATACACCAACACATTATGGTGTAGGCTAGGACATTAAATCAAACGTAATGCTAATACGAGTGTTGTCATGATCCAAAGAGGACACATGGCTATATCTAAAATGTCCTGATTCTAATTGTCTGATATTGGTCGACATTTTATTACAGGAGCCTACAAATAATAATAATATTTATAATGCACTTTAAATCAGCTAAAATCTTAAAGTGCTACAGGTTAAAAACAAGGAAGGGCAAAAAAAATCACGTTGATGAAAAAAAAATAGGACAGAATAAAAGAGTCAATCAACCAAAGGCTCTGTTAAAAAGGTGGGTTTTTAGGCCACGTTTAAAAGCATCCAGTCTGTGGTGTCCTTAGGTGATAAGGAAGAGCATTCCACAGACTGGGAGTGGCTGAGCTCAAACTCCCATGGTACGCAGCTTAGTCCTAGGTGGTTTCAGGAGATGTTTTTCAGCAGATGACAGATGATGATATTAATAGACAATGCTAATTGCACAAGCACATTCTCTCACGTTTAGTATGGACATATGGACATGTACCCGTTCAGAGTCTATTTTAGATGGTGATGTACAAATGAAATGATTGTGGCTGCAGAAGTCTAGCCGTTCCAATTGTTTTTGAGAAATGTATAATAATTCTAACTGTGGAGACATTGGTACAGCTCCTTGTAAGACATATAGACACATATTTGTGTATCTGGACCCTGAGTCCATAAATAAAAGATGTGTTTGATGGCCTTCCTCAAAACTGAAAATTACACAAAAGAGAGGGGAAACCAACGTAAACAAAACACAAAAAGGCACAATATAAGAGAGGGCCAAAGTGGCATGTTTGAAAATTCTCTATCTAGAAAGGTGCGTATAGGTTTCTCAAATGTTAGTAGTAGAATAATTATTATCATTATTGTTGTTACTGTACAGCCTAGATCTTATGAATATGTTTGTAAATAGCTCCATGGTGACTGCTGCTTTCATACCATTTGTTATCTTGATAAAACTCAGACTTGCTCAGCCACACATTGACTCATTGACATGGCTATCAGTCAATCAGGAAATAAAGTTTTCCAATTGTGTTTTTCAAAATGTTGTCTAGCGAGTTTTCGCTCAGGGGTAGGCTTAATAAAAATGCCCTTAAAAGATTGTTGCCAGTGCAGTTCTCTTCTTTAGAACAATTCTGTCTGTTGCTGTCTATAGGTAGGCCTAAAGGTCTGTGCAAGTAGAATAAGCTACACGGTGAACCTATTACACTGTGAATACAGTAGCATCTTTCATTAAGAGGTGAGTGGATCTGCTTTTGTATTTGAGATTAGCATAAACCTTTTAATAAATGGGCTATTTGTTAATTTGCAGATGTCAAAGGGACATGTTGCAACTGTCTTAATTGGAAATATGTACAGTACAAAAGTTATAAGAAATGTAATATGGCACTTTTTGGCAAGACTTCAGTCTACTGATAATTGATTCATGAATGAATTATTTAATTTATGACAATCAGATCAAGAACATAAATAGTGCAAACATCAAAACAGAGGATGCTGTACAATTTTATAACCTACTTTGTATATCAACGTGAGAGCCCCATTTATAAGTGAATTTATCTCATTGTATTTGAAACCCCAATTTACAGAATAAAACCCTTCAGGGGTGTGCATAAACTGGACCATGCATTTGAAGATTTTGATGGTGGTCTTGTGCCTTTTTGCTGGTGAGTTTTTCCAGCGTCTTACTGCTCTCCTGACACAATTTATCTAAAAATAGCATGATGCAAAAATATTAATATGCACATTTATTTGTGATTTGTGGAGGTGCCAATAGCTACATATAGCCTGTAAAAACTTTTCCTGATTTTCAAACATCAAAACTTCACTAAGATTCCATGTGACTAAATATATAAAAAATGTTAGGCGTACTTTAAACATGTTCTGCATGTAGGCTAAGGCAGCGTTCCCCAACCACAAGTCTGAGGACCGGTAATGGTCCGTGGGTCATTTGGTACCGGGCCAGACAGAAAATAATAACATTAAGCCTATTACCGTTTATTTGATTATCAAAGTCTAAAAGATGTTTTATTTTTAAAAAAAATACCGGATTCTCTCCTACGCTGGCCTTTTTTCCTGAGAAAAAAGCTCTGCAAAGGCGTTTGTTTACTAATGTTTTAACAAGTTTGTGGGCTTCATTGATCGGTAGTTTATCACGCGCATCTCTTCCTCTTGACACATGATAGTTACCGCTCAATGAAGCCTGTTTGAGACAACAACTCTGCCGGTGTTACACCCTAACTGGTTTTCAAATCTACTGGTTTCCCAGCTGTGTGTTCATCTATCTGTCTGCCTCTATCACCAGATTCGTCACACAATCACAAACATATTACTGGCGATTTTCGAATTGTTTTCCGGATCTACTGTAGCGAAAATGTTTGCATAATTTTGCCTTGAGATCAAAACTAGCTTGACCCAAACTTTAATGATTATATTAGCCTACTAATAGCTAGATATGATCTCAAAGACCTTTTGACGAGCACTCACACAATTGATATTGTTTCCACCCGTGTGCTAACTCTGTTAATGCCACAAGGACACCTGTGCCAGTTTTCTTGATTCTCATTACATCATCACCTGAAATGTTCTGCCCTGGGAAATCCCTGTTCATCTGACTTTTGTGATTAGTTCCCTTTGTTTTAGTCAAGAGTTTGGTGGTAATGTGTAAACAGTATTTAACAGTGAGTAAAGCAAAATAGGATATGTATACAGCCTACTTTGTTTTTCTGCACCAGTTACTCCAACAGCTACAAGTACAACAGAGGCTCCAACAACAACAGACACTCCTACTACAACCACAGCTGCACCTACAACTACCACTGAGGCTCTAACAACAACCACAGCTGCTTCAACTACAACCACAGCTGCTCCCACTACAACTACAGCTGCTCCCACTACAATCACAGCTGCACCTACAACTACCACTGAGGCTCCAACAACAAACACAGCTACTACCACTACAACCACAGTTGCACCTTCAACTACAACAGAGTCTCCAACAACAACAACAGCTGCTCCCACTATAACCACAGCTGCTCCCACTACAACCACAGCCGCACCTATAACTACCACAGAGGCTCCAACAACAACCACAGCTGATCCCACTACAACCACAGCTCCACCTACAACTACAACAGCTGCTCCCACTACAACCACAGCTGCCTCAACAACAACCACAGATACTCCGACAACAATATCTGGTTCAACAACAACCACAGCTTCTCCAACCATTACCACAACTAATCCAACCACAACCACTGCTACTTCAACAACAATCACAGCTACTCCAAAAACGACATCTGCACCTACAACTACCACAGAGGCTCCAACAACAACCAGAGCTGCTCCCACTACAACCACAGCTCCACCTACAACTACAACAGCTGCTCCCACTACAACCACAGCTGCCTCAATAACAACCACAGATACTCCGACAACAATATCAGGTTCAACAACAACCACAGCTTCTCCTACCACAACTAATCCAAACACAACAACTGCTACTCCAACAACAATCACAGCTACTCCAACAGCTGCTCCCACAACAACCACATCTGCACCTACAACTACAACAGAGGCTCCCACAACAACCACATCTGCACCTACAACTACCACAGAGGCTCCAACAACAACAACAGCCGATCCTATTATAACCACAGCTGCACCGTCTACAACCACAGCTGCTCCCACTACAACCATAGCTGCTTCCACAACTACCACAGAGGCTCCAACAACAAACACTGCTGCTCCTACTACAACCACAGCTGCACCCACTACAACAACAGCCGCTCCTACTACAACCACAGCTGCCCCTATAACTACAACAGAGGCTTCAACAACAACCACAGCCTCTCCCACTACAACCACAGCTGCTTCTACAACTACCACAGAGGCTCCAACAACTACCACAGTTGCTCCCACTACAACGACAGCTGCTTCTACAACTACCACAGAGGCTTCAACAACAACCACAGAGGCTCCAACAACAACCACAGCTGCTCCTACTACAACCACAGCTGCACCCACTACAACCACAGCTGCTCCTACAATTACCACAGAGGCACCAACAACAACCCCAGCTACTACAACTACAACCACAGCTGCTCCCACTACAACCACAGCTGCTTCCACAACTACCACAGAGGTACCAACAACAAACACTGCTGCTCCTACAAGAACCACAGCTGCACCTACTACAACAACAGCCGCTCCTACTACAACCACAGCTGCTCCTACAACTACCACAGAGGCACCAACAACAACCCCAGCTACTACAACTACAACCACAGAGGCTCCAACAACAAACACTGCTGCTCCTACTACAACCACAGCTGCACCCACTACAACAACAGCCGCTCCTACTACAACCACAGCTGCTCCCACTACAACCACAGCTGCCCCTTTAACTACCACAGAGGCTTCAACAACAACCACAGCCTCTCCCACTACAACCACAGCTGCTTCTACAACTACCACAGAGGCTCCAACAACTACCACAGCTGCTCCCACTACAACGACAGCCGCTCCTACTATAACCACAGCTGCTCCCACTACAACGACAGCTGCTTCTACAACTACCACAGAGGCTTCAACAACAACCACAGAGGCTCCAACAACAACCACAGCTGCTCCTACTACAACCACAGCTGCACCCACTACAACCACAGCTGCTCCTACAATTACCACAGAGGCACCAACAACAACCCCAGCTACTACAACTACAACCACAGAGGCTCCCACAACAACCACATCTGCACTTACAACTACAACAGAGGCTCCAACAACAACCAGAGCTGCCCCTACAACTACCACAGAGGCTCCAACAACAACAACAGCCGATCCTATTATAACCACAGCTGCACCGTCTACAACCACAGCTGCTCCCACTACAACCACAGCTGCTTCCACAACTACCACAGAGGTACCAACAACAAACACTGCTGCTCCTACAACAACCACAGCTGCACCCACTACAACAACAGCCGCTCCTACTACAACCACAGTTGCTCCTACAACTACCACAGAGGCACCAACAACAATCCCAGCTACTACAACTACAACCACAGAGGCTCCAACAACAAACACTGCTGCTCCTACTACAACCACAGCTGCACCCACTACAACAACAGTCGCTCCTACTACAACCACAGCTGCTCCCACTACAACCACAGCTGCCCCTTTAACTACCACAAAGGCTTCAACAACAACTACAACTGCTCCCACTACAACCACAGCTGCCCCTATAACTACAACAGAGGCTTTAACAACAACCACAGCCTCTCCCACTACAACCACAGCTGCTTCTACAACTACCACAGAGGCTCCAACAACTACCACAGCTGCTCCCACTACAACGACAGCCGCTCCTACTATAACCACAGCTGCTCCCACTACAACGACAGCTGCTTCTACAACTACCACAGAGGCTTCAACAACAACCACAGAGGCTCCAACAACAACCACAGCTGCTCCTACTACAACCACAGCTGCACCCACTACAACCACAGCTGCTCCTACAATTACCACAGAGGCACCAACAACAACCCCAGCTACTACAACTACAACCGCAGAGGCTCCAACAACCACAGAGGCTCCAACAACAACAACAGCCGCTCCTACTGTAACCACAGCTGCTCCAACAGCAGCCCCAACAGAAGCTCCAACAGCAGCTCCAACAGCAGCCCCAACATCTGCTTCAACAGCTGCTCCAACAGCAGCCCCTACTGCTGCTCCAACAGCTGCTCCTACAGCAGCCCCTACAGCTGCTCCAACAGCAGTCACAACAGCAACTCCAACAGCAGCCCCTACAGCTGCTCCTACAGCAACTCCAACAGCAGCCCCTACAGCAGCTTCAACAGCAGCTCCTACAGCAGCCCCATCATCAGCTCCAACAGCAGCCCCAACAGCAGCTCCTACAGCAGCCCCATCATCAGCTCCAACAGCAGCCCCAACAGCAGCTCCTACAGCAGCCCCAACAGCAGCCCCTACAGCAGCTCCAACAGCAGCTCCAACAGCTGCTCCTACAGCAACTCCAACAGCAGCCCCAACAGCTGCTCCAACAGCAGCTCTTACATCAGCTCCAACAGCAGCCCCTACAGCTGCTCCAACAGCTGTTCCAACAGCAGTTCCTACAGCAGCCCAAACTGCAGCTCCGACAACTGCTTCAACCAACCCACCATCGTCAAGTGAGGGCAGTCTGGTTCTAACATTCCGTCTGGAAGTGCTTTTCACTTCAGATCTGTCTGATTCATCCTCCGCAGCATTCCAGAATCTTGCTGCCACTGTGATATCTGAGGTACAACTCAACATTATTACACATATCAATATACATATGATGATATGATGATATCATGAGACATGTTAAGATCACCCACTGTAACAGCTAAGGTACAATTTTTTATGTAACATCCATTCTTTCTGAAAGAACGAAAACTTTAAGACCACTTGCAGTCTGAAATATTGTAGATGAAATGTTGCATTGTATCCATTGTGTTTACCATATATGTGTCTGTATGCAGATAAACAAAATTTACAAGAAGACATTTCCAAGTTTTCTCCGGGCCGTCATCAACAAATTCACGTAAGCAATCATTTCCATCATTCATCATGTGTTACTGTAAGGTTTGAAGTTCAAGGATTCTCTGAGATTAATCCAGTCCATTTTCTTGTCCAATATAGTCCTGGATCCGTAGTTGCTGATATGACACTCGTGTTCCAGAACGAGTCTTCAGTTCCCTCTGCAAACGAAGCGGAATCAACTCTGAATACAGCTCTCAGCACTAACTCCACCTCCCTAAGAATTATTTCAGGCAGTGTCAGTGCTCGTAAGTATTAACAAGGCGAAGGTTTCAATATACATGTCCCACCCACTTTAATGACTGGTTAAGATAGTGCTTCCAATGATTTTGTTGTTCATCGCAATGCAAAGATATCTAAATGTATTTGGTATTACTTTTGACCGGGATAATAACAAATGTGCATGTGGACCATAGAGCAACAGGGCCAAATACTTCAGCCACCACTGTCAAATCCATAAATGCTGTTCAGTACTTAGGATGGTATTTTGGGTAACACTTTATTTGAAGTTGCGTTAATGACAGTGTCATGACACTGTCATAGCACCGTCATAACCATAACATGACACATGAAAAGATGTTTATGAATGTTCATGAATGTTGTCATTAGATGTCATTCGGTGAATTATGTAATTTCTCCTCCCTTGGTCTCCTATCTCCTCCTGTATTTTCCTTCTGCCCTGTTCTCCCTACTTTTACCTAACCCTAACCCTTGAGTCTAGTTCTCTTCTTTACTGACCCCCTCTCCTTACCCTTACCTCAACCCCTCCTGTTTCTTACCTAATCTTAACTCCCACCTCTGCCCTGACCCCAACCCTTCTCTGACCTTGCCTCCATCCTCTTCCTACCTCCACTCCGACCGCTCCCTCTAACCCCAACCTCTCCTCTTTCTTACCTGACCATAAGTCCGGGAAAGACATCACAAAAAATGTCAACCTTGCATAAGAAATTACAAAATTCACCGAATGACACCTAATGACAACATTCATGAACATTCATAAACATCTTTTCATGTGTCATGTCATGGTTATGACAGTGCTATGACAGTGTCATGACACTGTCATTAACGCAACTTTAAATAAAGTGTTACCGTATTGGGTATATGAGAACATATCTCATGAATATGTTCTTTATATTAACCATAATGATTACATAATCATTTATGCGTGTTCTTTTCCTACAGCAGCCACAACAACAACTACCACAAAGGCTCCCACAACAGCAGCCCCACCAGTTCCAGAAGTCAAGTTAGAGTTCAAACTGGAGAAAACATTCTCAGAGGACCTGAAGAATACATCCTCTCCAGAGTTCAAATTGTTGGCAAATCAAGTAACCACTGCAGTGAGTTAACTTAATTTAATCATACAATTGGGGATGGACTCTGTGTTATGTTCGGTTGAACGGGACGCTATCATTGTCATATGTTTTAAACTGTTTCCTCTTGAAGAGTTTTACAGGTCGCCTGGTAATATCTCAGTGTGAATTTTATATGTTGTATTTTATTGTACACAGCTCAACAATGTCTACAAAAACAAATATGGATCCAGCTTCAATCGCACTGAAATTCGAGGCTTCAGGTGTGTAAATGTGCATTTGATTAAAATAATAATATTATAATACAACAAACTGTTGTATTAGACAAATAAAACATGTAAAACATTTTGGATAATGGTACTCTGTTGATTGTCATATGTTATGTCTTTACAGGCAAGGGTCAGTTGTGGTAGATACTGTGCTGGTGTTTAACAACATCAGTTCAGTCCCTGAGTCCACTGATGTGGCTGACACTATGGTGGAGGCCGTGTCCAGCAACAGCTCTAACTTCTCCCTCCCACTGAACACATCTTCAATTGTGGTGACAAGTAAGATTGTGATAAAACATTTTATTTGCAGTAAACATAATACATTTAGCTATTATAGATTAAAAACGTAGAGAAGTGCTGAAGGTAAAGAATTTATGTGAAACTGGTCAAATGGGCATTTATATTTCTGCATTATCTTTTAATGACGTTACAATGTGAGACTGTAATTTCTGGTGTCAAAAACATTTGTTTTCTAAAAGGGGTTTTCTCCACAACACAAGCTCCGACAGTAACAATAACTGTTACACCTATCACTGGTTCGGTGACATCATCATCTGTCACTGCTTTGAATGCAATGTCGCCTCCATCAAATGTATCTGCCACATCACCTTCACTCAATACAACCTCACCTCTGACCAACATCTCAGCTACATCGCCATCTTTGAATACAACGTCGCCTCCAACGAATCTATCTGCCACATCACCTTTACTCAATACAACCTCACCTGGGCCAAACATATCAGCTACATCACCATCTTTGAATGCAACGTTGCCTTCATCAAATGTATCTGCCACATCACCTTCAGTCAATACAACCTCACCTCTGGCCAACATCTCAGCTACATCGCCATCTTTGAATACAACGTCGCCTCCATCAAATGTATCTGCCACATCACCTTCACTCAATAGAACCTCACCTGGGCCAAACATCTCAGCTACATCACCATCTTTGAATACAACATCGCCTCCATTGAATGTATCTGCCACATCACCTCCACTCAATATATCTTCACCTCCGACCAACATCTCAACAACAAATCTTCCTCCCACATCTCCACTGCTGAGTGTCACTTCCTCTCCTGTCTCTGCACCTTCAAGCCCAATGACATTCACTGCAGCTGCCGCGACTGCACTAACCACAACAGCAGCCCCACCAGTTCCAGAAGTCAAGTTGGAGTTCAAACTGGAGAAAACATTCTCAGAGGACCTGAAGAATACATCCTCTCCAGAGTTCAAACTGTTGGCAAATCAAGTAACCACTGCAGTGAGTTAACTTAATTTAATCATACAAATGGGGATGGACTCTGTGTTATGTTTGGTTGAACGAGACCCTATAATTGCAATATGTTTTAAACTGTTTCCTTTGAAGAGTTGTATAGGTCGCCTGGTAATATCTCAGTGTTATTTTTATATTTTTTATTTTATTTTACACAGCTCAACAATCTCTACAAAACCAGATTTGGATCCAGCTTCAATCGCACTGAAATTCAAAGCTTCAGGTGTGTAAATGTGCATTTTATTAAAATAATAATACTATAATACAACAACATGTTGTATTACACAATTATACAATTTCAGATAACGGTACTCTGTTAACTGTCATGTTATATTTTTACAGACAAGGGTCAGTTGTGGTAGATACTGTGCTGGTGTTTAACAACATCAGTTCAGTCCCTGAGTCCACTGATGTGACTGCCACTATGGTGGAGGCCGTGTCCAGCAACAGCTCTAACTTCTTCCGCTCAGTGAACAGATCTTCAATTGTAGTGACAAGTAAGATTGGGATTAAACATTTTATTTCCAGTAAACATAATACGTTTAGCTATTATAGATTAACAACGTAGAGAACTGCTAAAGGTAAAGAATTGATGTCAAACAGCTGAAATGAGGATTTATATTTCTGCATTCTTTTAATGACGTGACAAAACTGACAATGTGAGACTGTCATTTATTGTTTCCTAACAGGGGTTTTCTCCACAACACAAGCTCCGACAACAACACTAACTGTTGCACCCATCACTGGTTCGGTGACATCATCATCTGTCACGGCTTTGAATGCAACATCTTCTCCGACTAATGTGTCTGCCACATCATCCCTTCTTTACACAATCTCGCCTCCGTTCAACATATCAGCTACTTCACCATCTTTGAATTCAACGTTGCCTCCAAAAAATGTATCTGCCACATCACCTTCACTCAATACAACCTCACCTCCGGCCAACATCTCAGCTACATCACCATCTTTGAATACAACGTCAACTCCATCAAATCTATCTGCCACATCACCTTCACTCAATACAACCTCACCTCTGGCCAACATCTCAGCTACATCACCATCTTTGAATACAACATCACCTCCAACGAATGTATCTGCCACATCACCTTCACTCAACGTAACTTCGTCCCCTGTCACTGAACCTTCAAGCCAGTCCCCAACAGCTGCTCTAACAGCATCCCCAACAGCTGCTACGACAGTTTCTCCAACAACTGCTGCTACCACAGTTCCCTTTGCAAGCACTGCTTCAACAGACCTGCCATCGTCAAGTGAGGGCAGTCTGGTTCTAACTTTCAGTCTGAACCAGACTTTCACTGCAGATCTGTCTAATTCATCCTCCGTAGCATTCCAGAATCTTGCTGCCACTGTGATATCTGAGGTACAACTCAACATTATTACACATATCAATATATATAAGAGTCATGAGACATGTTATGATCACCCACTGTAACAGCTGAGGTACAATTTTAATGTAACATTCATTTCTTCTGAAAGAATGAAAAGTTGCAACTTTAAGACCACTTGCAGTCTGAAATATTGTTGATGAAATGTTGCATTTGTATCCACTGTGTTTACCATATGTGTGTCTGTATGCAGATAAACAACATTTACAAGAAGACATTTCCAAGTTTTCTCCGGGCCATCATCAACAAATTCACGTAAGCAATCATTTCCATCATTCATCATGTGTTACTGTAAGGTTTGAAGTTCAAGGATTCTCTGAGATTAATCCAGTACATTTTCTTGTCCAATATAGGAGTGGATCCGTAGTTGCTGATATGACACTCGTGTTCCAGAACGGGTCTTCAGTTCCGTCTGCAAACGAAGCGGAATCAACTCTGAATACAGCTCTCAGCAATAGCTCCACAACCCTAAGAATTATTTCAGGCAGTGTCAGTGCTCGTAAGTATTAACAAGGCGTAGGTTTCAATATATATGTCCCACCCACTTTAATGACTGTTTAAGATAATGGTTCCAATGATTTTGTTGTTCATCGCAATGCAAAGATATCAATATGGATTGGGTATTGCTTTTGACGGGGATAGATAAAAATATGCATGTGGGACATTGAGCAACAGGGCCCAATATTTCAGCCACCACTGTTGACTCCATAAATCCTGTTCAGTACTTAGGATGTTATTTTGTATATGAGAAAATATCTCATGAATATGGCGTTTATATTAACAATAATGATTATGTAATTATTTGTAATTGTTCTTTTCCTACAGCAAACACAACAACAACTACAACAGCTGCTCCAACCGTAGCTACTTCACCATCTTCGAATATAACGTCAACTCCATCAAATCTATCTGCCACATCACCTTCACTCAATACAACCTCACCTCTGGCCAACATCTCAGCTACATCACCATCTTTGAATACAACATCACCTCCAACGAATGTATCTGCAACATCACCTTCACTCAACGTAACTTCGTCCCCTGTCACTGAACCTTCAAGCCAGTCCCCAACAGCTGCTCTAACAGCATCCCCAACAGCTGCTACGACAGTTTCTCCAACAACTGCTGCTACCACAGTTTCCATTGCAAGCACTGCTTCAACAGACCCGCCATCGCCAAGTGAGGGCAGTCTGGGTCTAACATTCAGTCTGAACCAGACTTTCACTGCAGATCTGTCTAATTCATCCTCAGCAGCATTCCAGAGTCTTGCTGCCACTGTTATATCTGAGGTACAACTCAAAATTATTACACATATTAATATATATAAGAGTCATGAGACATGTTATGATCACCCACTGTTACAGCTGAGGTACAATTTTAATGTAACATTCATTTCTTCTGAAAGAATGAAAAGTTGCAACTTTAAGACCACTTGCAGTCTGAAATATTGTAGACAAAATGTTGCATTTGTATCCACTGTGTTTACCATATGTGTGTCTGTATGCAGATAAACAACATTTACAAGAAGACATTTCCAAGTTTTCTCCGGGCCATCATCAACAAATTCACGTAAGCAATCATTTCCATCATTCATCATGTGTTACTGTAAGGTTTGAAGTTCAAGGGTTCTCTGAGATTAATCCAGTCCATTTTCTTGTCCAATATAGGAGTGGATCCGTAGTTGCTGATATGACACTCGTGTTCCAGAACGGGTCTTCAGTTCCCGTCTGCAAACGAAGCGGAATCAACTCTGAATACAGCTCTCAGCAATAGCTCCACACCCTAAGAATTATTTCAGGCAGTGTCAGTGCTCGTAAGTATTAACAAGGCGTAGGTTTCAATATATATGTCCCACCCACTTTAATGACTGTTTAAGATAATGGTTCCAATGATTTTGTTGTTCATCGCAATGCAAAGATATCAATATGGATTGGGTATTGCTTTTGACGGGGATAGATAAAAATATGCATGTGGGACATTGAGCAACAGGACCCAATATTTCAGCCACCACTGTTGACTCCATAAATCCTGTTCAGTACTTAGGATGTTATTTTGTATATGAGAAAATATCTCATGAATATGGCGTTTATATTAACAATAATGATTATGTAATTATTTGTAATTGTTCTTTTCCTACAGCAAACACAACAACAACTACAACAGCTGCTCCAACCGTAGCTACTTCACCATCTTCGAATATAACGTCAACTCCATCAAATCTATCTGCCACATCACCTTCACTCAATACAACCTCACCTCTGGCCAACATCTCAGCTACATCACCATCTTTGAATACAACATCACCTCCAACGAATGTATCTGCAACATCACCTTCACTCAATACAACCTCACCTCTGGCCAACATCTCAGCTACATCACCATCTTTGAATACAACATCACCTCCAACGAATGTATCTGCAACATCACCTTCACTCAACGTAACTTCGTCCCCTGTCACTGAACTTTCAAGCCAGTCCCCAACAGCTGCTCTAACAGCATCCCCAACAGCTGCTACGACAGTTTCTCCAACAACTGCTGCTACCACAGTTCCCTTTGCAAGCACTGCTTCAACAGACCTGCCATCGCCAAGTGAGGGCAGTCTGGTTCTAACTTTCAGTCTGAACCAGACTTTCACTGCAGATCTGTCGAATTCATCCTCCGCAGCATTCCAGAGTCTTGCTGCCACTGTGATATCTGAGGTACAACTCAACATTATTACACATATCATTGTACATATAAGAGTCATGAGACATGTTATGATCACCCACTGTAACAGCTGAGGTACAATTTTAATGTAACATTCATTCTTTCTGAAAGAATGAAAAGTTGCAACTTTAAGACCACTTGTAGTCTGAAATATTGTAGATGAAATGTTGCATTTGTATCCATTGTGTTTACCATATGTGTGTCTGTATGCAGATAAACAACATTTACAAGAAGACATTTCCAAGTTTTCTCCGGGCCATCATCAACAAATTCACGTAAGCAATCATTTCCATCATTCATCATGTGTTACTGTAAGGTTTGAAGTTCAAGGATTCTCTGAGATTAATCCAGTACATTTTCTTGTCCAATATAGGAGTGGATCCGTAGTTGCTGATATGACACTCGTGTTCCAGAACGGGTCTTCAGTTCCGTCTGCAAACGAAGCGGAATCAACTCTGAATACAGCTCTCAGCAATAGCTCCACAACCCTAAGAATTATTTCAGGCAGTGTCAGTGCTCGTAAGTATTAACAAGGCGTAGGTTTCAATATATATGTCCCACCCACTTTAATGACTGTTTAAGATAGTGGTTCCAATGATTTTGTTGTTCATCGCAATGCAAAGATATCAATATGGATTGGGTATTGCTTTTGACGGGGATAATAAAAATATGCATGTGGGACATTGAGCAACAGGGCCCAATATTTCAGCCACCACTGTTGACTCCATAAATCCTGTTCAGTACTTAGGATGTTATTTTGTATATGAGAAAATATCTCATGAATATGGCGTTTATATTAACAATAATGATTATGTAATTATTTGTAATTGTTCTTTTCCTACAGCAAACACAACAACAACTACAACAGCTGCTCCAACCGTAGCTACTTCACCATCTTCGAATATAACGTCAACTCCATCAAATCTATCTGCCACATCACCTTCACTCAATACAACCTCACCTCTGGCCAACATCTCAGCTACATCACCATCTTTGAATACAACATCACCTCCAACGAATGTATCTGCAACATCACCTTCACTCAACGTAACTTCGTCCCCTGTCACTGAACCTTCAAGCCAGTCCCCAACAGCTGCTCTAACAGCATCCCCAACAGCTGCTACGACAGTTTCTCCAACAACTGCTGCTACCACAGTTTCCATTGCAAGCACTGCTTCAACAGACCCGCCATCGCCAAGTGAGGGCAGTCTGGGTCTAACATTCAGTCTGAACCAGACTTTCACTGCAGATCTGTCTAATTCATCCTCAGCAGCATTCCAGAGTCTTGCTGCCACTGTTATATCTGAGGTACAACTCAAACATTATTACACATATTAATATATATAAGAGTCATGAGACATGTTATGATCACCCACTGTTACAGCTGAGGTACAATTTTAATGTAACATTCATTTCTTCTGAAAGAATGAAAAGTTGCAACTTTAAGACCACTTGCAGTCTGAAATATTGTAGACAAAATGTTGCATTTGTATCCACTGTGTTTACCATATGTGTGTCTGTATGCAGATAAACAACATTTACAAGAAGACATTTCCAAGTTTTCTCCGGGCCATCATCAACAAATTCACGTAAGCAATCATTTCCATCATTCATCATGTGTTACTGTAAGGTTTGAAGTTCAAGGGTTCTCTGAGATTAATCCAGTCCATTTTCTTGTCCAATATAGGAGTGGATCCGTAGTTGCTGATATGACACTCGTGTTCCAGAACGGGTCTTCAGTTCCGTCTGCAAACGAAGCGGAATCAACTCTGAATACAGCTCTCAGCAATAGCTCCACACCCTAAGAATTATTTCAGGCAGTGTCAGTGCTCGTAAGTATTAACAAGGCGTAGGTTTCAATATATATGTCCCACCCACTTTAATGACTGTTTAAGATAATGGTTCCAATGATTTTGTTGTTCATCGCAATGCAAAGATATCAATATGGATTGGGTATTGCTTTTGACGGGGATAGATAAAAATATGCATGTGGGACATTGAGCAACAGGACCCAATACTTTCAGCCACCACTGTTGACTCCATAAATCCTGTTCAGTACTTAGGATGTTATTTTGTATATGAGAAAATATCTCATGAATATGGCGTTTATATTAACAATAATGATTATGTAATTATTTGTAATTGTTCTTTTCCTACAGCAAACACAACAACAACTACAACAGCTGCTCCAACCGTAGCTACTTCACCATCTTCGAATATAACGTCAACTCCATCAAATCTATCTGCCACATCACCTTCACTCAATACAACCTCACCTCTGGCCAACATCTCAGCTACATCACCATCTTTGAATACAACATCACCTCCAACGAATGTATCTGCAACATCACCTTCACTCAACGTAACTTCGTCCCCTGTCACTGAACCTTCAAGCCAGTCCCCAACAGCTGCTCTAACAGCATCCCCAACAGCTGCTACGACAGTTTCTCCAACAACTGCTGCTACCACAGTTCCCTTTGCAAGCACCTCTTCAACAGACCCGCCATCGCCAAGTGAGGGCAGTCTGGTTCTAACATTCAGTCTGAACCAGACTTTCACTGCAGATCTGTCTAATTCATCCTCAGCAGCATTCCAGAGTCTTGCTGCCACTGTTATATCTGAGGTACAACTCAAAATTATTACACATATTAATATACATATAAGAGTCATGAGACATGTTAAGATCACCCACTGTAACAGCTGAGGTACAATTTTTATGTAACATTCATTCTTTCTGAAAGAATGAAAAGTTGCAACTTTAAGACCACTTGCAGTCTGAAATTATGTAGATGAAATGTTGCATTTGTATCCACTGTGTTTACCATATGTGTGTCTGTATGCAGATAAACAAAATTTACAAGAAGACATTTCCAAGTTTTCTCCGGGCCATCATCAACAAATTCACGTAAGAAATAATTTCCATCATTCATTATGTGTTCCTGTAAGGTTTGAAGTTCAAGGATTCTCTGAGATTAATCCAGTCCATTTCTTGTCCAATATAGGAGTGGATCCGTAGTTCCTGATATGACACTCGTGTTCCAGAACGAGTCTTCAGTTCCCTCTGCAAACGAAGCGGAATCAACTCTGAATACAGCTCTCAGCACTAGCTCCACCTCCCTAAGAATTATTTCAGGCAGTGTCAGTGCTCGTAAGTATTAACAAGGTGTATGTTTCAATATACATGTCCCACCCACTTTAATGACTGGTTAATATAGTGGTTCCAATGATTTTGTTGTTCATTGCAATGCAAAGATATCAAAATTGATTGGGTATTGCTTTTGACCGGGTCAATTCAAAATGTGCATGTGGGACATTGAGCAACAGGGC